>OMPB01057531.1:0-14286 GCA_900312615.1 Stylephorus chordatus | reverse complement strand
TTCACTCTTTCATTTCGTTGTCTAAGAACAATGACAACTAGAAAAGGACATTTCCTAAAGAAAATGTGAAGTGGGCTAGCTACCCACCCACAGTGGGTAGATGTGGGCTAGCACTGAAAGCTCGCTGCTTTCAGCACTAGCCCACTAACTAGACATAACCTAAAATAAAACTACTCAAGTACTTTTACTTAAGTACTTTTACTTGAGTACTTTCCACCTACATTGAAATGGAATCATTGTTAGTTCAACGCTGTTCCACTTTATGACAGAATTTGCACAATCATTCTGTTGTGCAAATCAATTGATTTGCGCATTCAATTGATCGCTGTAGCGCTCCCTCTTGACCAATCAAAAATAAAAGTAATTCCAGCTAAACATCCTGAACATTTTAAAGTTTGAATGAGGTTTCTAGCACAAAGTATGCCGAAGTAGTTAAGCTAATTGTGGTGTTAATCGTGGAGAAAGCTAAATAAATAATGACAATAATCTAATTAATAGCACATGCATCTAGAAGTCGGTCACCATCTAGAAATGGGTCACCATTTGTCAAAGTAAATTTGTTTAAGTAGCATTCGCTCTCTTTGGTGGGGTGGTTAAACCCCTTGCATAGCTTGACAAACTAGTGCACTCCGCCATACTTCCGTTGCCAAACTGCGTGCGCACGCTTACGTACGTCATCATTGTTTACAAGCTGTAAAATGTTTTTTTTTTTTAATTATACAAGATGCTTTCTTTACTGATGTGAATATCATATCAGTTTTGTGTGTATGTGGCCATTCTCTGCCAAGTAATTTCATCATATTGATTTATGTAATAAAATATGCTGATAAAAAAGGACATTTTGCTTATCTTAAACGAAACTTTTATTTCACTGAATGGTCTTTGACACTTTCCTATTTCTTACACGTATAGTGAAACTAGAATTATTTTAAGATACATACACAAATCTAGAATTACATCAACCATTGTTTATCTCCATTTCATCATTGCTTTAGAGCTATTCTAAATTTTCACAACCACGTGTGTGCACTGGGTAATAGACTGTTACAGAAGCAATTTTAACCAGAAGACTTGTCAATAAAAACAAAGCAAATTGAGATAGCTGATATACAGACAGACTTTGTTCCACATTCACTAACTGTATTTTCTTCTTCAAGCAGATTAAGATAAATTTACTTATTTTCTTTTAAATTTGTCAATTCATTGGAACATTGTCAGATTAGACAGACCTTCAGCTATATGTGAAATGGTGTCAACTACAGTATGTGGAATGTAGTGGTGACAAATGGTATTGTGACACTGGGCTTCTTCCATTGGAAATGGGCTTCTCCCAATTTTTTATCTTCAAAATAAACTTGATTTCAGAGTAGTATATTACTGGAACACAGCTACCACTCCCAACAACCCAATGGACACATGCACACAAAAGAGGCTGCAAGATAAATCCAGGCACCAAACTTTGGAGGAAAGAACTGTTTTAAAGAGGAATATTTTGCAAGCAGGGTTGGTACAGTGTGATAAGACAATTTCAATCAACATCAATAAAAGGTTATTCAAGGCTTACATACACATGATAGTCTAAACTTGGAAAATACATGGAGCCACATTTAAGCACATAGAATTTTTCTTGCACTGATTTTAAGCAGCACCTGAATAGTGAATAAAACTGACAATCCACACTTTCAAAAGAATTAAAAATAGCACTGCCTTTCAAAAAGCCTAATAAAGCGGAATGTCGTATGTTAAGGAAATCTAACACAACAATCTAAGGGGTCCCTTAATTGATCTTTAAAAGAGTGAATTCGTGATCATAATCAAAGAATATCAACAAGATGCCAGTGTCACAATACAGCCTCTCTCCTTTCTGTATGAGCTCACAGCAGAATTGCAGTTAGTAAAATACAGGATTGTACAGTGTCCCAGTTTGAAAATTAACAATTTAGTCTGTGAATCAAATTTAATACCTAGCATCACAGTGTTTAGTGAAAATCAACTGCCAGTTTAGTAACCATACCAGAAAACCTGTTAATTTCATGACAAATCCCACACACAAAAAGTGAGTATGTAACAAAAAGGATGAAAAATGCACAACAAACTAGCTTGGACAAATTAATTAAGGAAGGATGATTATAATCCACCCCCTTCCCCGATATACATACATCATTCACAAACAGTCACACCCTGTCCCTCTCAAAAACCACATAGAACCTAGCAATTGCATACACACAAAGCAAAAAAAAACAAATAACAGCGACATGGACCTGTCACCTCTCAGTAAACTGAGAGGGGTAAACTAGTTGGTCAGGTGCAATTCAGGCTGCTTGTCATACAGAAGGGGAAGGGTTTGATGGAGTGGAGGGGGATGTATATGAGCTGTCTGTGTTTAAGATAAAGAGTGTAGGTGGATTAACAGTGCAATTTCATTAGTTTTCCCCTTCTCCAGTTTCTCCCTCATCTCCCTGGTTTTCTGATGTCCACAGCTGTAAATACAAAGATATTGTGCATCAATACACTGAGATGAAGGTAGTATTGATTAGTGGTACATCATTGACTATCAGACTGAAAATAATAATAATAATAATAATCAACTCACAGTCAAGTTGTCCCTTAGTAGTTGCATGATCAGGGTGCTGTCTTTGTAGGAATCTTCGTTCAATGTGTCAAGTTCAGCAATGGCTTCATCAAATGCCTGAAATCAGAACAAACAAATAAATGTCTCCAAGATTCCTGCAACATAATACATTTTTAAGATTTTTAAATGAAGTACAAGTAAGATCAAACAATGTACACCCAAGACATTGAGTATAATAAATGTATTATTTGAAACATTTTGTAGAATAGCATTTTTACATTGGGGCACTGACTACCAATTGCACTGTTAAAAAAGATGGTATTGATCCATTAAATCAACTTTAAAATGGCCAACAACGTAAGCATTTAAATTCAAGCCTTATGTTTATACCGTCTTTGCCAGGTTACAGGCCTTATCCGGGCTGTTAAGGATTTCATAGTAGAAGACTGAGAAGTTGAGGGCCAGACCGAGCCTGATGGGATGTGTTGGCTGCATCTCCTTCTTGCTGATGTTAAAAGCATCTTGATATGCTTGCTGAGAGTTGTCCACTGTAGCTTCAGGAAAGAAATGTAAAAATAGGTTATAATAACATGATCATGTTTCATTTCCTGGACATTTTTGTTCACCTGGACTGATTTTAGCTGGATAGTTAATCAAGAACAAATTATTCACAGAAATCTAATCTTAAATACTTACTTTTCTTGGATTCCCCAGATGCTACCTCAGAAAGGTATCGATAATAATCGCCTTTCATTTTCAGATAGAACACCTTGCTTTCAGCAGCAGATGCATTGGCAATCAGATACTTGTCCAGGAGTCCCTAGGAACAAAAGCATGTCAATAAAGCAATATAATAAACTCTTAATCCATTTTTAGACATTTCATTCCTAAAATTGATGTTAATTGATTATTAACAGCACGTACTAGCACATCATTGCAGATGTCCTGCAGCTCAGTTTCAATCTTCTCTCTGTATTCACGTGCCATCTGCTGCTTTTTCTCATTGCCCTCAGTTTTCTGCTCAATGCTTGAGATGACACGCCAAGATGAGCGACGTGCCCCAACCACATTCTTATAGGCAACTGAGAGCAAGTTGCGCTCTTCATTGGAGAGTTCTGCTCCCTGCTCCGTTACAGACTTCATGGCAGCAGCCATGTCATCGTAACGCTCAGCCTGCTCAGCAAGCTTGGCCTTTTGTACCAGGTCGTTCCTGTCCATTTTCTAGTCTGGTGGGAGGGGATACCATAACAATAGTTGTCAGTCAACACAAAGATTTGCATTTCATTTTGTCTTAAGTTGATTAATAAAGTGGCATCAATTAAACAGCAAAATATAAAGGTTGTCGAAGTCAGGAAATACATTTTGGATATTGTATACACCCCATTTAAGTCTTGGGCCAAAACACAATTTCGCCATTAACTACAACATTCATACATATAGTAACGTTAGCTATGGGCTTGATCATGTTATTTAAATAGTTAGCACAGCATCGACGTTTTTAATACAACAGTATATATTTAAAAATAGTATAACTATGATATGCTAAAATTAGCCAAGAGAATGGGCCTCATTGGCTCATTTATTTGAATGGACCTTTGCTAAAATTAGCCGGAGCCTTCCCGTGTCAGGTTAAGGCCCTTTCTATACGGCTAGCAACTTCCAACGACTTGGCAACATTCGCTATTAATTGCTCGTTAACATTTTCTTACTCGAGGTATTCTAAGACTTTTAGTGACATTACAAATGTGTACAGTGACTAGCTTGTTTTAAAATAAATTATATAGCCTAACTTAGCTAAAGTTAAGCGATTTGAGTGACGAGTCAATTAGCTACTAACCGCTGTCTATAGTTCGATGGGTAATTTAGCTTATAGGCTAGGCCTAAGTTAGCAATGGCTGACCAATTCCCACTACAAATTTCGGCCTCTAAAATAGATGAATGTCATTTTCATTCATCAATACAAAATAGCGTTGTTATATTACTTTATGTATACGAGCATTTATAACTCAGTGTAAAATGATGTAGCATGGTTTTCTGATATCCATGAGCCTGACAGAACAAAGTGTCATGGAATCCGATTCCGAACGCAGGTTAGCTTGCTAGCTACCAAGCCAGTCCTTTCACTAAGCGACAGCTAATGTTAGTGAGCTTCTTTAGCATGTTGGCTTCTGAATATGAAGACGTAAACGCACACACCGACATTTAACATGAAACGGTAGCATTGATAAACAGTGTATTATACAATTCTAACCATACCACACTTAATATATTGGCGACTTTAAATCTTGTTTTTTTTTCTCTCTCTGGACGATTCAGCCTCCGTCCTCCGTCTTCCTCCGCGTATCGTTCAGGGCAGTACCACTTCCGTTACCTTGACACGTCTATTTCCTATATTCAACCCACATCTGCATTATGCAACACCAGACCCTATCCATTAGAATTGGAAATCTGTTTATTTTAGTATTATTATTATTTATGTATTATTTATTACTGTACGGCTTCTTACTTTAGTAATGGGGATAACTAGCTCCATTTTGATTTCTTAATGGGGAGAAAGGGCGGCACAAATAAATTCTAAATCTGAAATAATGGCATCTACTAACAATACTTAAAACTGCTGCCACATATTTGTGGGTGTGCCATTAAACAGGTAAAATGGTTATTTACAAAACTGAACATCATAACCTCAAACCGTCGTAGGCCTACTTTATTGGATGCAATAGGCAGAGAGGAGCAGTCAGTGACTTTTATTATTATTCAATTATTTTGTTTATGTACGTTTTTGTTGTTTGCTTTGGCAATGTGAACGTCTGTTTCTCATGCCAATAAAGCCCTTTGAATTGACTTAATAATAGCTGACCACATAAGACAGAAGTGGGGATGGGTGTGTTTGGTCACAAGGTCATAAGGCATACATGTTTATAACTTGCTGAAAAATGTGACTTTATCCTCAATAACAAACTGTAGACATGTTAACCCATAGGCTATAGGGTAATTATCTCACTGTAGATGCAAAACTGTATTTGTAGGCCAATTACCAAAAATCCACCTCTATACCAATAGGGAGCCTCAGTGGGTACGTCACACAGGACCCAGGAAGACAATTCCCCATTCATTTCGGTCATAGACAAACTTTTAGACTCTCTTTTGTACTTCTAGTGATTTATGACTTACCGTCAATTTCGGGATTATATATTGTAATACCAGCTCACGATATATGTTGGTTTTTTAAATTGTTTCGGACTATATTTTACGTAGTTTTATTTTTACTAATCCTATGCTAGTACAACCACGGCCTGAAAACTTCACATCCCATGAATCCACAGCGTTGTGAGGATATGTTGCCTGGTAACCGTACGAACAGTGTTGTGAGAATATGTTGCCTGGTAACCATACGAACAGCGTTGTGAGGATATGTTGCCTGGTAACCGTACGATTCCCGTTCTTGGAATTGAGAAAAAACATACCTTATGAGTCTTATCCATCGTCCTCGTGGGGCATTTTCGAAACCTCCAGAAACTACGCTTGTTCACATTTGGACGGTGGTTGCAATCCGGGACAAACACTGAACCATTTTGCTAGGTTTTGTAACTGCGGGTGAAATGGTGGCCGCATTGCATTCTGTGATAAGGTCTTCGCAAAATGGACTACAAAACGAACTACAAGTCTACATCTTTACATTTTCGGAATATATAAAACATTTAATGTGCCCACATACATCCTCACACCGAACAGGTTAATCCAGAAATTGAACAGCTCCTGAAGTGAATCTGAGTTTGAGTAATCGTGTGCGGGCCTGTTTTAATTTCCATAGGGAATTTATTTCCTGGGTCCAGCGGCTAGCAATGATGACGTCCCACTGCGGTTCCCTATAGTGAAGTGTCACAAAATGTCCCATAGTTTAAAAAAAAAAAGAGAAGTACTTCACAGTTGGTTGCAGTAACAGTAAAGTACAGCTGTGCTGTACTTTGTGTAGAGATGAGCTAACCATTTATAGCAACCCTTGTCATTTTTACAATTACAAAAATATTTTAAACCTATGGTATGCAAATATGATAGGCCTAATAATGTGAACTCGTGAAGGTATTCTCAGAGTAATTGGAAACTCTCAAAGTTATTCAACGTGATTGTCCTATAAATTACCATAAGCAGTCGGTTGTGACTGCATTGAATTGTTAAAGGCTTATATGGTTATATGATTAAAGTTCAAAGGACCAACTTGAATTATAAACATTACAAAAGTATATTTTCACATTAATTAAATTAATATGTATTTTTCTTAATCATTTTACTTTTTGTGGATACTGGGAATGTTACATAGTTTAAGACACATTTTAAAGACTTTTTGTTTTTAAAAACAAAACGTTTTAGTTTTTTAATGACACCCAGTTGACTTACATTTACATTTTAGGGAATTTAGCAGAGATATTTGTCCTTAAATGACAATATAAAGCAATCTTCCAACAACTCTAGCAAATGTATTGAATATGGCAATAGTTTTATCATGAATAGCATTCAAGACAATTTTTTATAGTTCATCCCTTGCTTAGAAATGCCATTATATAATGACCTCTAAAATTAAAGCCAAAATTCCAACAAGTATAATTGCCCCATTTCCACTGTTCCTTGCTTTTCTTCCCTCTTCCAGCACCAACATTCCTAGAGGATTCAATCATTTAAAACCATTTATTTTTCCATTCAATTTTTTAACCATTCTCATAATACACACAAGAAAAAAATGCTTCTAGTGTGGAGAAATTATTTGAACCTCAGAAAGCATAGTTGTCAACTTGCCATCAACCAACTTATAACTAAACCTTGTGCTAAAGTCTCGATTATCTCCTCCACACTCTAGACAAACTATTCTATAGTATACAGTCTGTATGGTATATTATAGTCTTCATAGAGGCATTATATAAGAACTATATAAAATACTTGAGAACAAGACTAGCACAGCAAATATTGAGTTAAAATTTGTTTTTCCTTTCTTACCTAATAGTCTACTGGCAGCTTAATAAAAACTGCATGGAAAAGTTTCCTGATCACATGTACCTCAGATCACTGCTCAGCAAAGAGAAAACTTTTCACACGACTTTCCTGAAAAGCTAAAGAAATAATGATTGAGGACTTTAATCTGCATGATTATTGTAGTTCCATGGATGCAATGTTCTTCAGCAGAGAATGGATATATTGAAGTAAGTTCACCAGAGGTAAAAAATAATATATATATATTATTATTTAACACATTGCCTGAGTCACAAAATATGATTATATTAGAATATACATAGAAACATACAAATTGCATTCTAAGCTTGCCACAGAAATATCCAGTACTGGTAAAGATCTTGTCTAATTTTTCTGTCTGCAGAAAGAATTTGTGGCCATTACTGACTTTAACATGCCTCAAGACACAGCAGCAGAACCAAAAGCTGATGGTAGTGCTGTTTGTACAAACCCGAGTTAAAGTGAAAGTAGATATATTATACTAATAACTGCAGTATAGCATCATTTTGGTTTCAAAGCAGAGATGCTCAGACTGATTACTTATTTTAAGCATTGATAGATGTGAATTTTCCCAATAAATCAAAAACTTTATTTTCAGCACTGCCCACATGTCTACTTTGTGTTTGCCTGACTGGATCAGTTTACTGTGAGGAGGTGTCTCCTGAAATGTCAGCCGTGCCAGCACTGCCAAAGGAAACAGCATATCTCTATGCATGCTACAATAAGATTACAAAGATACAAAACACAGACTTTTCAGATATGGGTAAATGGATAACCTATATACTGCATTTGTCCTGCTTGATTTTGCATAAATGACATGTTGGTGCAAATGTTGACCTTTTTAGTGGATCTCTGACACATGCTATGTGACCGATACAGTATGTTTAAGTGTCTTTCTTTCTCTTTTCAGTCACATTGAAAAGAATTGACCTGACAGGAAACATTATCACAGAGATTGAAGAAGGGGCTTTTTCCAAACTTTCCAATCTTAAGGAGCTCACTCTTGCAGAGAACAGACTAACTAAACTGCCAATGCTCCCTAATAAACTAACATTATTCAATGCCAATTTCAACCTTCTTAAATCCAAGGGTGTAAGGTCTAATGCTTTTAAGGTAAACCAAGAAATCAGTGCAATAGTTTTGTCCTTGCACACCGAGTACTAATCGTACTTCATACTTAATGTACTTAAAAGTTCAAATTCAGTTCAAGATTACATTAATAAATCTTAAAACATTTATCAATGTGTTGTTGCAGAAACTTTCCAAACTGGCTTACCTATATCTTGGAAACAATGAACTTGAAGTAGTACCACAACTTCCAGAGTCTCTTCGAATTGTGCACCTCAATGTAAGTTCATCTTCATCTGGAAAATCGTTATATTTGGCATCACAAAAAAAAAAAACAATGCTAGATGATTTAATTAATTTACATAATGCATTTAAAATGGTCTTTATGTGTAACATAGTAAATAGGTTATTCTTTCTCTCCTGCCACAGAACAACAATATCACCACAATAACAGATCAGACATTTTGCAAAGGCAACGACACTCATTACATTCGAGGCAACATGGAAGAGGTGAGACTGGATGGGAACCCACTTAGGTTGGCTCAACATCCAAACAGCTTCATCTGTCTGCGAGCTCTCCCAATTGGACAGTACCACTAAACTGACCATACAGTAGCAGAGTTGTATACTCATAACATAACCAAAGCATGATTTGGGGGGGGGGAGATATTTTAGATGTAAGCTTTACGTGAACTGTTCAGCATTATTAAAAACGTAGAAATATTTACTTGGTAAGAGACCATTTCAACTGGAGGGATGTTCTTTACAAAACCGATGAACAACTTAAAGGGACTTTCACCAACTGAATTTACTTTACTTTTTGAACTTTTTATGTGGGAATATTTTATGCTTTTTTTTTTCTTTATTCAAGTCATATAATTTAATACATTTTTTTTATCTTAAGAGAAAATAAAATATACAATTGTGGAATATGCAGGAAATAAATGAATACAAGAAGCAAAATGTTCTTCTATTAATACATCTGTAGCAAAGATACCATACAACATAGGCTATCCAGAAAAATTGGTATTGTTTAGATACATTTTGTTTAGCAACATCTTTTGGGTGTTCTGGTAGCAACCTGCAAGATTATTAGAAATGAGTCTAGTCAGTTTATTCCATTTTGAGATTAACACGTGCTTAGTTCAATGTCCACAGTTGATCCTTGTGTCATAAGCATATTTACTTGACCACTATCAATCCATCAGTGATCTTCTGCTGGTAAGCCCTTTCTGACTGTTTTCTTCTGTAGACATCATCTGACAAAAAGAAGAACATAATTAAAGGCAAAGGCACCTAAGTAATAATGGCAAGAAAACAAATTGTACCCAATTTAAATACTGTCCCTGGACGGGGGTTAGTCCAGTGGTTAAGGCATCGGACTGTAGACCAAGGTTCGAATCCCCGCTCTGACAAACTATGTACCGTACAAATGTACCAATTGTAAGTCGCTTTGGACAAAAGCATCTGCTAAATGCCCTAAATGTAAATGTCCCTATTTCATCAGATATGATTACACACAGCTGTTTGCATGCAAATCTCTCAACGTAGGTATCCTTCTTTCTCAATGAAAAAAGTGGGCTGCAAACTTAGATCATGCATAGGGTGAGAGCGATAACCTTTACAGCAGGAGAAAAACACACCAAGAAATGACCTAGCTGTGTGGCAAATATATTTAGTACTATTCAGTCGCTACACAACAAGCATGAGCAATTTGATTGGTAAACTACATATAGGCTGTTTCGCATTGCATTTAGTAACATTGCCACCGTTGAGGTTACGTAATGGAATAAGATGTGTTGTTGGAAACGTTTTTACATTATTTTTATGTTCATCGTTCAAAAATATATTCAAAGTATATTAATCATATTCCCCCGTCAAATAAATGGCGATGTGGCATTCTTTCGAAGATCACATGTAGGTAATTACAGATCATTAAAATTAGATTCAGTTAGTTGTAAGCAACTATACTTAGCGTACAGAAGGTCTCCTTTCCTATCCTCACGTTGATCATTATCCACTCCATTACACCGCCAATGCAAAAGAATATGGGAAGGAATCTGTATGTCCCAAGACTGTGTTTACCCGGTACAAGACTGAGGATATATTTCATGTTTTCACTCTTTCGAAACATCGTGACAGTTTCTTCTGTTTTGACGCTGACAGTAGCAGTAGTGAGTCCAAATATCATAAATTAAATGCACAGTGTGATTATGCTCCTACACAGCATGACTTGGGTTGAAACGTCCTTTAGTATTACGACGACCTAGGGTTGGGTCGTTTTGTACATTCCGCGCTCACACGCGAGCGGAGCTATAGTCCAACCCCATGGTCCAACCAATATGAGTAGTGTGCCTTTGTCGGTGAATTGTATTTTCGGCATGTTCACGATGAAAAACATTCGGCCCCGTTTAAGTTTATACCTCATATCCGGATGTGTTTATAGCTATGTCGATATTTTTTGGTTCCTATGTCTATTTTTTAGTCTATGCATCCAGTGTAGTTACAATGAGGGCAGCATTTGAAAATGAATGCAGACCTTGCGAACATTTTGAGTGTTTCATTAAATACAAACTCTTAAATTAGAATCATGGAAATTCTAATACAATTATATGTTGGATATTATAATTATGAGTTATGATACATACATCCAATTTCCCCATTAAACCTTAAAATCTTGTGCATATTAATTCAGAAAACATATCAGTTAAAAATGATTCCAAACCATCATAATTAATGACAAATATGCAAATGGTTTTATTTAGAGAAAATATACATTACTAACACCTTGAGTTCTACTGTATAACATGATGACATAATAGTGCAGATACAAACATGGTAAATACATCTACATACATGCAAGACATCTAGCGTTTTAGGGAAACGGTATTGTAAAATCAGAGAAATCCCCCAAAAATGTGTTTTAATACCAGTAATCATTGAACAATAAGATCTAAAAATCACTATTTTTATTTTTTACACAAAACCTTGGCTATTCTCTCTAATCATGGCTTTGTAGTTACAATCAAAGTTGTTATGAATAAATTGGGTGTAAAAAATAAAATAAAACAGTGACAAACTATTCTAGAAGATATTTTTAATTGTCCACAACCCAAACCTTAACTTTGGCCTCAGGAAGTAACTACTAATTAATTGATTCATTATGAACAAGGGATTTGTGATTTTGTTCTAATCTGTTATTTGTTAGCAACTAGCTACATGTCAACTCGGTCCGTTTTCATATACTGTGTCATGTTACATGTATGTACCGTATTGTAATCTTGACGTATAACATTAATAGCTAAAATGAACAAGAGACTTGTTATTTCCAATTTCAACAGAAAGACATCCAATGTAATGTGGAATAGTCCAGCAGTAGCTCAGTCTTCAACTATACGTGCTGGCCTACAGAAAGTCCAGTGGTGCTCCACAGTGTTCTCATTTGCACGTTCACTCATGTGATGAACACGCGTGTTCCGAATTGTAAAGCCTTGTTTCATTATGTAGTCCATTAGATGAACCCTTAGGGACACCTCTTGGTGATAATCACATGGTCCAAATGTAAAGGATACCTGGCAGTCTCTAGTGTCCATCATGTGTTTGTTCCACTTTGTGAAGTTGTTGGAAATTCCCTCCAGTAGGGAATGTACCTTAGTAGTTATGGTAAGCTGTGTGATTATAACAGCTACGGGGTTGGAATACTTTGATAGTTTCCTTGTGCTAGAGAGTTCAACAACTTGCTCAAATATGTCAGGGGGATAGAGTGGTTTGGGATCATGTAGGCACTGGATCAAAGGTTCAATCTGGTAGAAGTCTGCTTCTTTCCGCAGGAGTTCGGTTTCTGTGAAGTCCACTGGAAGAGTAAGCTCAGATGTTCGAAGAAAGTTCAGGATGTACCGGAATAGTGTTCCATCGCGATCAATGAAGTAATTCCCTTTTGAATCACGAGTTGTGGGGAAATCTCCCCGGAACATAGCACCCAGCATGGAGTCTGGATAGCGCTGCAGGGTTGATAAACTGGTAGTGTAAAGGTGGCCTCCAACATTTAAGGTAACAGGATTGTTCATCTAAACAACATAAGAGGGAGAGAGCAAAAAAAAAAAAAAAGCTTCACATTATAACAAGAGAGAAAAAAGAAGAATGCCCACCCATTACATGATCCATTAATAGGCTTAAAGGGTAAGTTCAGAATTTTTGACATAAAGCTTCATTTTCGACTTACCCGTCGATGTTTCAGATTGTTTGAGTCATTTTTCAGCTCCGTGCACCCAGTTGCGCGCTTGGGAAGGTAGGTTTATGCTAATACTAGCGCAACCTAGTAACCCACTAGAAGCCACTACCAAACTCAATTTAAACACTCCACAGTGCACCCAAAGTTAATAGAATAGTACAAATAATAATAATAAAATTACAACAGTCTATTGGGGTGAATTGGAGTGTTTATAGCATAATATTTAGAAGTCAAATTAACACCGGAGTACTATATATCAACAACAGGAAGTTGCAATGGCCATGTTTGAAAGGCATGTCTGGCTTTGAAGAGGATAATTTGACTTTACGCTATACGCTATAAACACTCGCTATTACGCTATAAACACTCCAATTCACCCCGATAGACTGTTGTAATTTTATTATTATTAGTAGTACTATTTTATTAACTTTGGGTGCACTGTGGAGTGTTTAAATTGAGTTTGGTAGTGGCTGCTAGTGGTTACTATAAGGTTGCGCTAGCATTAGCATAACCCTACCTGCCCAAGCGTGCGACTGGGTGCACGGAGCTGAAAAATGTCTCAAACAATCAGAATCATCACGGGTAAGTCGAAAATGAAGCTTTATGTCAAAAATTCCGAACTTACTCTTTAACAGCTAAAGTAATACAAATAAAGGAGGAGGGATGCACTTGGAAGTCATATATGATTTGTTTTAACAAACCCCTAAATTCTACATTTTCAGCATATAATTCATTAATCTAACCCTAGTTTGATTTTATTTCAAAACACAGGTACTTACCCTATGGCCCCAGTCTCCATTATCCATTTGTGAACAAAGAAACCAATTCACCGTCTTAACAGAATGGTGATTAGTTAGTCACCTATAAAAAAAAGTCACAACAATATCAGCTGTTAAAATTATAAATAGTTGTAATGATTATTACTAGGGATTTAGGCTATCCAAAAATATCTTCCTCAATATGCT
Source organism: Stylephorus chordatus (assembly GCA_900312615.1). Lineage (NCBI taxonomy): Eukaryota > Metazoa > Chordata > Actinopteri > Stylephoriformes > Stylephoridae > Stylephorus > Stylephorus chordatus. The sequence continues at coordinate 446 of OMPB01057531.1, read as the reverse complement.
CATAATATGCCCAAAATACACGATTTGCCAATTAAAAACATAATAATCCAACGAGGCGGTCTGCTGAACAAAAGGTAAATAATAGTCCACTTACTAAAAGATAAGCCAACCCAGTTCTCATGAATATCAACACATTATGCAATCATTGTGACACCTGGATCTGCTTAAGGTGAAAAATAGAAAATTGTGTGATAGGTACTTTATTTACAATCTAGATACATTGCAGTAGAAGCTTCTGTTGAACTGGAGTCTACTCGAAACAATCAAGTCGTTATCAAGAGTATTAGCTGGTACATAATATTAAACCCAACGTTACAAATACAACATCTGCAATGAACCTAAATGAAGCTAACGTAGCTAACAGTCTAGCCTAGCGTGCAATAAAACATTCGTGGTAATACATAAAATAAACCAAATAAAGGTAGTTCCGTTTCGCTGTCAAAAAA
>OMPB01057527.1:0-11739 GCA_900312615.1 Stylephorus chordatus | reverse complement strand
CACCAAGTCACTCATGCATTAACATTTGCTTTGTGTTTGCCTAATACCAACCCACCTTTGTCTGTCAAATCCAAAAATCTGCTTGATAGCTTGAATCCTTTTAGAATCCTTATCTATCTATCTATCTATCTATCTATCTATCTATCTATCTATCTATCTATCTATATATACAGTATATATATATATATATATATATATATATATAGATATATATATATATATATATATATCTACTGTATATATCTAAAAGAATAAACAATCAAAGAACCCAATCATACTTGCTAGATTTTAAACAATAGTCCATAATTATTAAGATTACCAGATTAAAATTACATTCAATATTGACACAAATGTTTTGGAAATTGTACCTTATATTAAAAAGAAATAATGTAAACTATGACAGAACATTCCAGGTATATATGAATACAATAACAAATATTGTTTACCTGAAGAGCAACGTATGCACATTCGCCTTGAAAGCCATAAGTACTCTGATCAAAGGTATGGTGATGACCGCTGCCATAAATGGTGCACGTCCCCGGGCATTTGTTCTCTGTGCACTTCCACTGTCCTCTCTTACAGGTACTGAGTTGTGGGATAGGAGTTCAGTAACATTAAAGAGCTGTGTATTTTAATAGACTGACTACATTAATTATCATTATTATTATTATGGTTGTTGTTTTTTTACAACATGTGAAACTAAATACATATTAAGCCCATACCAGGTATTGCACTGATTTGGTAAATGTGTCCTGGGAGCATAAAACGATCCATCATGCTGGCACGGACAATCATGTTCCTCCACACAGTTATCTCTGCCATCATCCAGAAGACCACTAGGACACCGACAGCCTGATACACACTCTGTTGAGTACTGGGTTGACGCACATCGAAACAAGAGTTTCACATTGCTTTACTTATTGACAATTTCAATAGATTCTCTTGACTTACTTGTACAGAAACATTCAACTCACGCAACCACTGTCTGGGTTTCCACACGTCGGCACACACTGCGCTGCTCGCTCTGCTGTGTCCACGCTGGAACAGTTGTGGTAGACTTTTGGGGCAGCGCATTCTTTAAGAAATGAAAATAAAACATTCACCGAAAGAAGTATGATCCTTAAAGATGTTTTGCTAACGTGCCAAACATGTGATACAAATGTGATGCATGAATGAATGACTAGACAATCATACTTGGTGAAATGGTCCTCCAGGAACGGCAATGGAGCCGACCATTGGAGCACAAACTAGAAGAACGATATTTTTAGTTATCTCAAAGTTAAAGGGTACGTTCGGAATTTTTGACGTAAAGCTTCATTTTCGACTTATTCGTGATGATTCTGATTGATTGAGACATTTTTCAGCTCCGTGCACCCAGTCGTGCGCTTGGACAGATAGGTTTATGCTAATGCTAGCGCAACCGTATAGTAACCACTAGCAGCCACTACCAAACTCAATTTAAACACTCCACAGTGCACCCAAAGTTAATAAAATAGTACTAATAATAATAACATTACGACAGTCTATCGGGGTGAATTGGAGTGTTTATAGCGTCATTTTAGAAGTCAAATTAACACCGGAGTGCTAGACATATCAACAACAGGAAGTTGCAATGGCCATGTTTGAAAGGCATGTCTGACTTTGAAGAGGATAATTTGACTTCTAAAATGTCACTATAAACATGAAATTCACCCTGATAGACTGTCATCATTTTATTATTATTATTAGTACTATTTTATTAACTTTGGGTGCACTGTGGAGTGTTTAAATTGAGTTTGGTGGTGGCTGCTAGTGGTTACTACAAGGTTGCACTAGCATTAGCATAAACCTACCTGCCCAAGCGCGGGACTGGGTGCACAGAGCTGAAAGAATGTCTCAAATAATCGGAATCATCACGAGTAAGTCGAAAATGAAGCTTTACGTCAAAAATTAACCATAGACACTTGATAAATCTATTTGATATTTGGACAAAAAACAAAACAACATGTTGGGTACAAACCAGTGTTCCTGCTTGATGCTTATCGACTTCCCTGGCTTAATGTGAACTCCCTCATGGTAGCAGGGGCATCTTGACATGGGGACGCAGATGTCTTTGTCGTCGAGATACATCCCCTCGGGACAGGAGCAGCCATCAACGGGCAAGAAGTCGGAGGTACAGCTGGTCTGCTCCAAGCCCAGGTGTCTGCAGGTCAGCAGGCATCTCTGTAGCTTGTACGAGAAGGTCTGAGTCGCTGGGCAGCTCCTTGTGTACCCGTCTGTTTGTTTTGTTTTTTTAGAATGCAAAGATATTTGCTTATTTTAGTAAATTGATGAAGAAAAAAAAAAACGTTAGACAATAAGATACCGTAGTCATGTCATGTTTAAGGTCGTACCACAGACGTTGTCTCTCCAATCCCTCAAAAAAACTCCCCTTGAAGCGCAGGCCCGTGCATAGGAGGAGAAGACGGCACACAGGCAGGCTTCAGTCTTCTCGCAATTGCAAGTTGCGTAGGTACATCGCTGCAAAGGAGACCACAGTAATAAGATGGTTAGTCCCCTAAGATTGTAATAAACAGAGTAGGACCTGTCGTAGAGCTGCACAATACCTTGTGGTACATTTGAGGATCAACCACTGAATGACATTTGGAAAACGTGCTGTTTGGACGTTTTAACAGGGAGCACCAGTGTTCAGCAAACCTTTCTGTGGGAAGATCACCGTCATTTATAGTGAATTAGTTTGGAATAAAACTCTAAATGTTCTGAATGAAAATGCGAGAATAGTTGAACTGTAACTGCGTTAGATTGTGATGAGAAATGACACCGTTACTGTACCATTTTCCATACTGAGGGAACAGGGGTTATCAAGCCTGTCCTCTCTGTCCAGACACGCAGAGTTCGACTTCCAGGAGTTCCCAAAAGAAGAGGCAGTGCCTTCCACTATTCCCTGAGGTGTCTTCATGTCATCAGACAGCCTCATGTTGTAGTTTCCACATAAACCTAAAAGATTAGAAATAATGAGTTGGCTAAAAGTACAAACATTGAAGTCTGATTAGACCGTCGTGAGACAGGTTGGTTTTACCCTACCCTACACATCATCATGTGTTGTTGTCATAGTAATCCTGCTCAGTACGAGAGGAACCGGAGGTTCAGACATTTGGTGTATGTGCTTGGTTGAGGAGCCAATGGGGCGAAGCTACCATCTGTGGGCTGATGACTGAAGGCTCGTCAGACTCAGTGTGGCGTGCATGCAGCCCCAGACATCTAAGAGCGTCACAGACCTGTTATTGCTCAATCTCATGTGGCTGTACCTCTAAGAAGTGTTGGACGGCGACCTTCATGGGGCCGCGTAACTATTTAGTCTGCCAGAGTCTCGTTCGTTGTCGGCATTAACCAGACAAATCGCTCCACCAACTACGAACGGCCACAGAATCGAGAAAGAGCTATCAATCTGCCATAGTATTTTATAAAATGTCCTGTTTTGTGTGCTGTGTCAATGTTGTACAAAATGAATGAACAGCTTTTGTAACTTTGATATTTGTACACATTCTGTATGTAATGGTTATTTTCTAAAAGTTATAATCTCAAAATGAGATAATAGTGCCCTTTACACATACAAGTATTTGTGTAAAGTGTAGGCGTGCATCTTCTCACCCTGCGTCTTCGTTTTATAGCTGGGCTCCAAGGTCAGGTAGACCTGCATGATCGGCACGTGTTGTATCTGGATCTGCAACCCAAACCTGGTCTGGAGCACCACGTGAAACGACGAGGCCTGAAAAATGTTGATGTCGCCTACAGTAGAAGTGGAGACAAAGCAGTTTTCATGCCACAAACAAAGAATATGAACATATGAATAGTAAATACGTGTAATGGGGGACTAAACCAAACAAGATGTTTACCAGCATGTCCTGTTGCACATTGTGATTTCATGATGTGCGGATAGATGTTTTTTTGTAATTATTATTATTATTCTTACCAGTGTGATATGGCAAACTGATGATCTGTGTATTGTGCCTTACTGTCCCATCAGCAGCAAACACCAGGACCTGAACAAAGGTCACATTCTCCTTAAACTGACAATCCAACTATCAAAGCATTCATGGGAGCAACATCAGATGCCTAAAAGAGCCCCACTCACGTTGTTTCTGTCGTTGTTCAACAGGACCTTCAGAGTCTTCAGACAAGTGTCGTACTCGTGGCTAACACATGGAACCAACTGGGCCAGGACGGTGAACCTGGGGCTTGTGTTATCCTGACTCACACATTGCATGAACACGTTTGGATGTGCGGTAATTAATCCCAATTGGGTTAATTGCGTTATTCAAAAGTGACAAACTATGTGGTGAACTCACGTACCTTGCTCTCCACCTTAGCCAGAGTGTAGTGACAGTCACCATGGAACATGTAGGATTTGCCATCAAAAGTGGTGACGTGAAAGCCCTCCTCCACCGCACAAGTGGCAGGGGTTGGTAGAGTCTTGCAGGCCCACCTCCCCTCGTAACACTCACTGGAACGAGAGAAAAAAAGGGCTTGAGAGATAGCTTAATCAAATACATGGCAAATAGATAATAGGTCTGCCTGCCTTGTCTTACGAGCGATATTTAGGACATACCTTACCGTGTATAATCATAATATAAGATAAATAAACATTTCACATACCATTCTTCACTCTCCTGACGGTAAATGTCCCCAGAGTTGTAGATTTTGTCATGTTTACACTGGCATTCAGTCTGAGGGATACAACCTCTCAGGGAGATGTTATCCAACACCGTTCCTGAATTACAGGGAATTAACAATTTAGGAGGCAGTGTGTCATTCATAGAAATCATTTTTTTAATAAATAAATAAATAAATATATAAATATATTTAAAAAAAAAATTTTTTTGATATAAAGGTGCATCACGACTAACCCGCAGGGCAAAAGCAACCATCCATTTTGTGGTCCTCACAAAGCGAGCTGGTGTCTGAGTGTGTGCAGGTATCCATGCAAGGGGAACCACTCTCCGCGTACACCATGTTAAACGGACACCTTTTAGCTGCAAAGGACAAACACTTCTCGTTATTTCAATAAGATTCCACACGGAAGATGTTCTAAATAAAACGTGATGCCGACGGAAACGTTCCAGTGAAGTTATTGGAGTTAATATTTATTCAATCGTGGAATGCTTTAAAAAAAAAAAAGAAAAACTGTAACTGCCACGACGTTTAGGGAAGGAAAAGAAGTGGAAGAATGTTACCGCAGAACTCAGGGCTCCTCCAGCTGGGCGGCTGCCCCCCTGCATGAGAACACTGACGGGAGAACTCTGACAGTGTGCTGCAGATGCAGAAGTCATCTGTGCCGTTAGCGCAGTTGCACATGTCCTGGACACAGGCCTTGGAGAATGGCGCCGGGTTCACCAGCGCACCACAGGAGCTCCAGGGCTCGGACAGCATCAGCTGATCGCAGGTGGTGCGCTAAAGAGGGGTCGATGGGGAAGAGAAAATCTGAGTACTGCCTGTCAGATGCCTGTCGCTGTGCAAAGTCATTGTTTTAGATATATTTTTGAAACGTACAAATTCCCTGCAGGGGTCAATCTCAGCCATATCCTCAAGAGATTGGTCTTCCTCTTCGTAGGGATCTTCGCACTCGTCATTTGGTCGATGGACTTTCTGTCTGTTGCCAAACTCAATGGGGTGGATTTTACGATCTGCACATGATTGTGTATTCAGAACAGGATGGCAAACACACGCATAAGAAACAATCCCATAAAAGTATGACAATAACTTTTTCATTCATTCATCTTCTTAACCACTTTTCCTCTAGGGTCGTAGGCCAATCCCAGCTGACATTGGGCAAGAGGCGGGGTACACCCTGAGAGGCAGGGTACACCCTGGACTGGACTGGACGCCAGTCAATCAATTGCAGGGCTAACATGCAGAGACAGACAATCACACACCTATAGGCAATTTAGTCACCAATTAACCTAACCTAACCTAACATGTGTTTTGGTCTGTACAGTAGGAGGAAGCCGGAGTACCCGGAGAGAACCCACGCAGACAACATGCAAACTCCACACAGAAGGGCTCCGGCCGGGGTTTGAACCCATAACCCTCTTGCTGTGAGGCAACAGTGCTAACCACTGCACCACCGTGCTGCCCTATGACAATAATATGCAGTAGATAAATTAATTGAATACAACCAGACTCAGAGAGATAAACTGACCATTCAGAAAGAATTCATTGTGGACTGGAACGCCATTGAAATCCCCACAAAGGCCACAAGTTCGGTTGCGATAATCAGAATCCAGTTCCACCTAATAAAGGAACAGGAATGCTTAATTATTAATTATCTTTGATTAATGATCACAATAAAAACGATTTAAAAAGATCACAATAGTCTATAACACATTGTTTTGGTCGTACCATAACAGCATCATCACCGTTCCACATGACGACAATACCAACTCTGGCTTGAAGCTTGGTGTAGACAGCATTTTGCTCCAGTTGTACCCCTGCGTTGAAGTACGGCAGGTTGATGCTAGGAGAGATTGAATGTTACATTTGTCAAAGAAACATAAGGACCTTAAGAACACTTAGAAGCATTTAGAGTTTAAATGGTAGACAGGTTGATTCACTTACACATCGGAATTCAAGGTGACTGCACTCTTGCTCAGGTAGAATAACATGTCGTTGATGGTGACCACTATGTGACCGATTTTAGGGTTCCCGCCGGCCTCGGTCCTCTTTATGTGCACGGAGAACTCTTGGTAGGTTTCATGGCAGTCAGAGACCAGGTTGTATTCACACAAACCGGGGAACTGGTACACATCGCCGTCGAAGGTCTTGAAATGTTCTCTGCCCCACGTACTGCAGATGCTGTTGACATGGTTCTGAGCTGTGGGGGAAATGTTTCCTTATTTAGAAAAAAAAAATACTTCACAAGAAATGATCGTCTTGTTAAGTTAAATTCAGAGAAACATTGTAAATTAATCATTTAGTGTAGAAAACAAAAATCATTAGAGAATCAGTTTTGATCCGCCTTACCCCGTCTGGCGTGGACGTTGAGGACAGCAGTAACTAATAAGGCCAGAAAACACAACCGTAGAGAGCTCATATTTGCCACTATGGGCTTGCTGTCTGCAAGGCAGGTAATAGACTGAATAGCTGATCCTTGACACTTTTATATAGATTGCTCAATTTTTGTTCCCACCCCTTTTAAGTGGGGTCTTAAATTTATCACCGTGACTAGGTAAACATACTGTGGAAATTTAAAAAAAAAAGAGAGTCTCGAATCAAACTCATTTTGATTCCTTTTTCCCTTTAACCTTCTCGTTCCTGGATTTGTTTCACGCCACGACGAACATACATAGGCTACTGTCTAGCAATTGTTACTTCTAAATACAAATATGAGAGAACATGATTAAAAGAGATGAAATGATTTTAAGTCCAACATTTTTTGAGAATTTATTTTTAGCCACCCCCACTCCACCTAAACAAAAAGTTAGAATAGACAGGTATAGGTCTATTAAACGATATGCTGTAATCGTTAATATCGTTATCGTTATCTTTAATAAGGTGAGATATGTCCTCAAGTGATGACCATATATTCCTGTCCTCAAACTTTATTATTATTATGTAGACATTTTGTCATTAATACATGTGTCATCTATGTATACATCAGGTATAAAATATCTCATAATGAGTGTCTGTGCCAATGACAAGGGTCAACGACAAGGATGTAATTTAGCAAGGATGTCCTAAGTTTCCCATCTGGTTTACATCTGATAAGCAGTTGGATCATTAACAGTAGTCAAAGTTTCTAAGACACATCCGGTTATTGTTTGGAAATGACCTCATAACTAACGTAGCGTATTCATTCGCACTGTTTGCACTGTTTATACTGTCAGTATTTACTGTACTGACTGTACTTAATGTTCATATCTATATTCATATATATCTATTATATCCATACATCTATATTCATATTCATAAGCATATCCATATCTAGCCCTCCTGTTTTTACTGTTATTCATATTTATTCTCATTTGTAAATACTCTCTTTTTGCACTTTACTGCTACTTGCACTTCTAGTTAGATGCTAACTGCATTTCATTGTCAAATACGTGTACTCTGCAATGACAATATAGTTGAATCTACTAACAAAGGAAAACACATTAAAGGAGGATGGCGTTTCTAGTCTACGACCACTCACAGGCCTTCACAGTAGATGCCTACATGTACATTCACCCCTTCACACACTGATGGCCAAGGCTACACCGTGCAAGGCGGCATCCTGCTCATCAGGAGCAATTCGGGGTTCAGTATCTTGCCCAAGGACACTTCTCCACACAGACAGGAGGAGCCGGGGATCGAACCACCGACCTTCTGATAAGTGGACGACCCGCTCTACCCCCTGAGCCACAACCGCCCTGTGTCTGGCTCATGTCTGATTCATGCAACATATCACGTACAGTACAGTGATTCACTGGCCAATAACGGCAAAATAGCAGGCCCTTTTGAGTAAAACATACAATACTATTCATTTATTTATTGTGAAATGTGTGACGTGTGTGAAATGTGTGACGTGTGAAAAGTGTGTTGCTACTGTATAATCACAGAGACAAGCCTTTTCATGTCTGAATGGGCGATCGCTGAACCATGATAAGGTGCATGACTGCACCCTTTACTATAATATTGTAGCGCCCCGGGGCGTGCACGCTAAGAAAGACAGTAACTGTAACATCCCAGCATGCCCCGTGGTGCCAGCATCGTTTAAATGTAGCGTTATGTGTAATAAGTGTGACCCCCCTCTTCTGTGACCTGCACTGGCTCCCTGTAGTAGCTCGCATCAAATATAAGACGCTGATGCTGGCATACAGGGCTGTCAACAGAACTGCCCCCGCCTACCTCTAAGCAATAGTGAGACCCCATGTTCCTGGTCAGGCACTCCGGTCAACCACCTCAGCTGCCCCACTGGTTCCACCATCACTGAGAGGAGGTAGGGGCTGCTCAACTAAGTCATAGCTCTTCTCTGTTCTGGCACCGCAGTGGTGGAATGAGCTCTCTGCGACTGTCAGAACAACAGAATCTCTCCCCAGATTCAAGAGAAGACTCAAGACTCATCTATTCCACTTACTCTCCCCATAAACCCCCCTCCCCCATATTAAAAAATAAATAAAGAAAATAGTTTGAACTTGAATGTCCTGGTACTCAAAACAGTAACTAGGATTGTGTTGCAACATACTCGTGTATATATATGTGTTTAAAGGCTATCTTGCATCAACAAGTGCTCAGCAGCGTGTCTGGTTGTATCGTTTGAGACTAGCTCTATTGAAATCTTGCTACGCCAATCTGAGAGATATTGTTATTGTTAATTTCTGACAAATGTACTTCTTGTAAGTCGCTTTGGACAAAAGTGTCTGCTAAATGCCCTAAATGTAAATGTAAATGTAAGTGTGTAATAGCCGGTGTTAATTGTTGTAACTTGTAGTTGTGATTGTTAGGTTTCGTGTTGTATTGTTATTGTTATTGTATTGTATTGTTGTACTGTTATTTTTTGTAGACCCTGTGTGACGTTATTTGTATTGGTGACCTTCCCCTGTGTTTCTAATGATCGCCCCTGTTTAGCAAGTTGGTGGTTTTTGGTATTGCAAGATTTTACAAGAGAATAAAGAGCGAGAATTCCAGTTAGCTAGTCATGTCCTTCATTTCTTCAAGCGAGAGCGCTGGTCGTTACATGGTCGCTGGTCGTCAGAAGTGGGATGGCAGAGAGCCATGCTGTAATGATTGAGCTATCATTGGAGGAGATGTAAGAAGGCCACTGTTTGGGGGCTCATCACCGGGTGACGGCACTGGTTTATGTCGCTGAAGATGCCTGGGGGCCGTGTTATCCCAGGAAGGGGAACAAGGAGAAGGGGTAGTTGGATTCTACAGCTGCTCCTTGAACCGCCCAGAGAACAACTATTGCATGACCCACCGGGAAGTGTTGGTTCCTGCTTCGGATGGACCACGCTTCATTAACTTGGCTGCTCAGTTTCCGGGAGCCCGAGGGTCAGCTCGCCCAGTGGCTAGAGACAGGTTATGACAAGGTTATGACTTTGAGATAAGGTACCGGGCTGGTAACGCTTACGCCCTGTCACGCCAACCATGCAAAGAGGCTGACTGCTGCTACTGCCAGAGACTGGAGCAGCGGGACAATGCCTCGAGTGGCAGCTCTCCAGCAGATCGACGCCGCGGTACCCGGTGTGCAGGGAGGCTCAACTACAGTGGTCGGACCAGTCAACCCACAAAACCTACGGCAAGAGCAGGAGGACGACATGGTACTAAGACCGGTATGAGCATGGGCCGTTGCAGGTTGGCATCGCGAGTGGGCTGCGTTGTCTGCAATGGATTATTTTACTGTGACCTGAGGCATACGCTGTCCCCGACCAGGGGGCAACCACTACGGCAAAGAAACTTGTGAGAGAGATGTTCTGTTGGTTCAGTGCGCTCTGGGAACTCCATAGCGACTAGGGGCGCAACTTCGAGACCCAGGTGTTCCAGGAGGTATGCCGGCGGTTCGGGGTCATGAAGACCCGGACCACTCCTACACCCCCAGAGCAACGGGCTGGTAGAGCAATTCAACCACACCTTGGCCACTCAACTCGCCATCCTGACCGCCGGCAGAAAGACTGGGACCTCAACCTGCCCCTGGTCCTCTGGGCGTACCGAACTGCCGTTCAGGTTTACACAATGCACCCCTGCCATCCTAATGTTTGGCCAGGAACTTCAGACCCCATAGGAACTCGTGTGCAGGCCTCCACCTGAGCCGGAACACGAGAAGAATGGCACATTCACATGCAATCCGCTAGACGGCAACTCCTTCTGGACGGCATGGGGAAAAACAAATAAAACAGTCCGACGGAGTGACAGGACGGCAAAACGAAACGCGCATGACGATATGTTGTTACAGTGATGTCGTACTGTTACAAAGAATGGAATAAAATATATTAAATACATTTTGTGTCTATTATTTTATGTAATTATTCTAGTAATGCATATAACTATAAAATTCACCTTTCTCTTAATATTCTATTTGTTGTTATTTTTATTGGTGACCGTTCCCTGTGTTTGTAACGATCGGCCATGTTTAGTGAGAGTTGGTGGTTTTGGTATTGCGAGATTTTATGAGAGAATTACGAGAAAGTGAGAATTTTCTGTCTGCTAGGGAGCGATGGCTGGGGGGCGTGGTCTATCTGCTAGGGAGCGATACTCAGGCAGGTAATTGCAATAAGCCCTTCCCCCTGTTGCTAATTACCTGCCTGTCTTTAATATCCCCGACAGTGACCGGACCCAAGGAGAGAGCTGCGGGAAGCAGAGAGCCTACTTGTCTAGGTTTGATTGTTTTGAGTGAGGCACAGTGTTCAGCTAAGTGTTAAGGTTTCTCCACCACAAGGGAAGGTTAAGGTCTCTCCACCACAAGGAGGTTAAGGTTTCTCCACCACAAGGAGGTTAAGGTTTCTCCACCACAAGGGAGAGTGCGCACCTTGGAAGGTCCGCTTGTGTTGAACCGGCCATTATTAATTTTAATTGTTAATTAATTGTTAATTTTGTTAATTTTAATTGTTTTTTAATTGTGTTTTTGCTTTTTATGCTTGATGTATTTTACTTAATTTTATTTTTTCTATATAATGTTTTCGCTTTTATGCTTGTTTATGTACTTTATTATTCATTTTAATCTTTATTTTTCTCTGGAAAGCACTTTGTGATGTATATGCTTGAAAAGTGCTATACAAATAAAGATAT
>OMPB01057423.1:0-17232 GCA_900312615.1 Stylephorus chordatus | reverse complement strand
TATTTGGGTTTTGGGTTTTTCAAGGGGGTACTTGGTTGAACAAATATATAAGAGGGGGTACAGTAGCCAAAAAAGTTTGAGAACCACTGCTCTAGGTCACACTATACATTGCCAATATTACCGCAGATAGGTTTCGGTTTCTGGTTTTGGCTGTTGACGGACAGCTAATTCGGCAAATCAATCTAACTGGTTTGGTTGGAGTTGGAGTTAAATAGCTCCCGTACTCCTAATCTGTTATGGATTTTCATAATTTATTATTTACCATCAATACATCATGACAAATGCAAATATTATAACAAAAATACATAGAATTTTCGCTGGATACCCCTCCTTTAATGTATTTTTTTAAAGACGAGAAAAAAAGCATTGAGCGGGGCGACAAAAAGACATGTGACTCGTGTGTAGTCCAGTTTCAATAATGGTTAGCATATCGCAACAACATGGACATTATAAGCAACCAAGGGCTTCAAAATTCACAAAACCCATCTTCATTGATGTATTTTATCTTTTAGAACAAAACATACTCTATTCTGTGAGTCTCTGTTAAACACAGACCTTATTTTCGGCATTTTTCGCAAAACCCATTCATTTTTCTCATAGGGATTTTGGACTACACACCAGATGGCGGAAATGCTAACTTAAAGCCATGACGACATCACTTCACCACTCTATAGGATATTGGCTACCGGGAGTGGTGAAAAACGAAAGTCCCTGAAAATCTGTCCTGGGGCAGTCACAGATATCGGAATTTTTTCCAGAGTAGTTGGTTTATTGGTAGCTGTCGAAATGTGAAGAGTATTTCACCAAATATTACCAAAGAAATCTTGCCTACCCCAATGTGACAATGAATCATTTATTTGAAGATGTAATTGGATCATTTTAAACAATTTGTATTTTTTTGTATCAAAATAGGGGAACCTCCCGCCGGCGCATTTCCTCGGTCAGTGAAACCAATATAAAAAATCATTAAATTAAAATATGTATTGTTTCTACTCCGATAATGGTTCAAAATTACTTATGAAATGTTTATTTTCTTCTTATTATTAAAGATTTTAAAAGCACCACGGACACCTGGCAACTTTTCTGACCAAGAGCATGTGGAAATCCAAGTAATTGAATAGCTAAATTAACATATTCAATTATCAAACATTTATAGTCGAAAATGTAATCAAGATTTATATATATTCTTTAAATAAATTATTATTTTCACCAAGGTTGAGGTTCCCAAACCTGTGGAGAAGAGGAAATCAAGAAGAGTTAGTTTTGCACCTGCCACTGATGTTCTTCTGTTTTCAAAGTGAGATCCTTTTTCATTTTGTTCAGATAGTTTCTTAGTAACAGTGCTGTTGCTTTTTTAATCTTTCATTTATTTTTAATAGAGAAAAGAAAAATGGCTCGCCTGTCAGGAGGAGTCCTCTACAAGACCTAAGCGGTAAGTATTTCTAGTGATCTTGATGTGCACATGTTTAATGCCGCAGTCCTTTATTACTGAAGAATGGGAAACAATCCCTTGAATAAATATACCGTATATATATATATATATATATATATATTACATGTTAACATTTGCTTAATGTAGTATGTTCATCCGAAGTAAATACATGGGTGGACAAATCGGTAGCCCGGGCCCCCGTCGCCTCTGTCGACTAAAAAAATAATGTTAGATTGGTTGTATATACCTAAATGTGCGAAAACGCAATATTAGACATTCCAATTGGTTGTTGAATTTTTGGCGGGATCGCTACTGCTGCTGTTAGCACTCGTGCACACAAACACGTGTCTGTGCTGCTGGACGAATTATTCCTACATACAGTGGAATCTACCACAACGACCCTACGTAGAACTTCCACAATTCTAAGTGCTAAATTGCTAAGTTACGTTGCTGCTTACAGCTCTACTGCAGCCATCAACATCAGCCATCATTTTGACATTCCTCCGGACTACCGGCTCCACTGCAGCCATCGAACGTCAGCCATCGCTTTATGGCTGACGGATAATTCCCGATATTAACTTATGGATCCAATTTCACTTCATGTGTGTTCCTTTGCTAGTTTGTCAATGTACAGACAATCGGGTTATGCAGAAATGTTTATTTTTCTACCTCAATAATGGGCGCTCGCTGCTCGTCATCCATTTGTGCTTGAAGTTTTAGCAGGGAGCAAATGTGTTGGAGGTAGCTGTGCATATTCACGACACGTACGTGCACGACTGTTGCAGAGCAGCTCACTGTTCGCTTGTTTAAAGGAATACGCCGCCGTTTTAAGATATAAGCTTATTTGCCGTCTTACCCGTGGTCAGATGAGAAGAAGGAGACCAATTTCATCCCGATAGTCCGTGTCGAACGGCGGCCACTGCCGGAAGTACCGTTTACAGCCAAGCCACATTAGCATTTTGAATGGCTGCAGATAGGTTTCAGGTAGCTTCACAGCAATGAGGGTAAAATCAACCAGTCCAGCTTCATCAAAGTCAAACTATTTTAGCGATTTCACTCGTCTATTTATGACGATTGAAAATAAAAAAACAAAAACGAAATCTTGGTTGTTTTAGAGGCTGTTTTCCCCTCTGCCAGAGAGTGGAAGTACCGGTACATAGTAGTCCTCCAGGCGAAAACGGCCTCTAAAACAACCAAGATTGTTTTGTTTTTTTTGTTTTTTTTTTCAATCGTCATAAATACACGAGTGAAATCGCTAAAATTGTTTGACTTTGATGAAGCTGGACTGGTTGATTTGATTGGGCGAAGGAATACAAGCTACTTATCCCCATTCTGTAAACCGATTCTGCCAGGCTCTATGTAGCAAATTGCGTTGCGACTTGAACGTAAGTGTCTCATAGAGACTGGCAAGTGAGGCTACTTAGATTCAGAAGAGGTTCACTTGCATTGTGGTATGTGTCCAACTTATCTTATTTGAATTTATTTCTTAATTTCTCCACTCTCTGCTTTACAGCTGTTAATAATCCTGACAACAGGTAAATCAATTTCTGCCTAGTCTAATACTGTTCAGGTTATGATCATAAATCTTAACCAAAGCGGTCTTGTATAACAACAAATCTTTGTGCCTTCCCTTCAATGGTTTTCATTTAAAGACAACAGATGGGTGTCATTGAAAATGGGGTCCAACCAATCACCGGTAGGTAGCGGAATCAACTTAAATGCTTTGTTTCCTGCAGTTTTGAATCTTTAGAGCATTACAATTGATGTAACATTTTCTAAACAAATGAATGTTCATTTTAGACATGGAGAGCTTGTTGAACGCTCCTCTGCACTCTTGTCAACAAAGAAATGTAAGGTTTGATTATGTTTACTCTTTCTACGTCTCTTGATGTCTAATCCTAACAAGCACTCTTTCATAGCAACACAAAACATTTTAACATTCTTCCACAATCCTTAAAGATACATTCTTGGATACATTCTTTTGTGATGTAAAAAAAAAAAAATGAAACTAGGATAAATCATGTCAGAACTTTTTCCACCTTTAATGTGACCTACCTGTAACAGGGGTGTGTGACTTTTTATATCCACTGTGTATACATCATTTTTATTAACTTTTACATTTTTAGGACTGTTTAGAGAAATGTTGATTTGCCATTCATCACTAAATGAGATTGGCAAATTTACATATTCTTTATGCATGATACTGTTCTGCATTACTGAAAACATTATCTATGCATTGTATTTACTATGATACTAATTCTTCCCCAGGAGATTTTCACGGTCAGCCAAGAAACGGCAGATGACCATGGAGAGATAACGATGATGTTTACAGCCAACGATGCCTCTATGGACGTCACCCACAGTCACACTGTAATCATTACAGATGACTCAGATTTGCCAAATCACAATGGCGAGACGTTGTCTTCCTGCGGGGGCATGGATTTATTTTTCTCCGCAGACAGGGGAAAAGCTGAGCCATGCATTTTGCCTAAAACCACATCCTCATCGATGGGCAGCCTTGATTTGGAATTTACCAATTTACTTGCCAGCATCTCTAAGCCAGTTAGCTCTAGAGGCAGTTTCATGCTCCACAAAATGGAGAACAAAGCTCCAATAACCCCTCAAGATAAGGAGAATTGGGCACCGGCTTTCATGTCAACGAAGATGGAAGTGCTGTCCCACAAGATTGGGGAATCTTCAAATCGAAGTGTAGTCCTTCCGGAAGACACTGAAGGCATGGAGATGACGGATGTTTTCACAGGCCATATTGTTGACAATGTGGCTACTGATGAGCCGTTACAGTGTCTCTTTCCTACTGTGGATATGTATCGGCAAGCTGAGCATAGGGAATCATCCAATCCTAATGGCACTAGTACAGCAATGAGATCAGTTGCTGATTCCAAAAAGCATGGGATGGCAGTACCTGCTCTTAAAATGGGGAATCTCAATCTGAGTCAGGCATGTCCAGTCCCTGAAAATGGACAACTCTCGCAAACGAATAATGCCCAGAATACATTGCATCTAGGAGAATATGCAAACTGCAAAACATCAGAATCTGACGACATGGACATAACCAGAAGTCAGACTGTTGCCATTGACTCTAGAAGCCTCCATGCTGTAACTACGTTGACAAAGCAACAACAGGAAGTGAGTCGTTCTTCTATTATGGCTCCCAACAATACCACTAATGGCTTTGATAATGATATGGATTTGACAGGGAGTCAAACTGGGATCATTGTAGCAAAACATCTCGGTATGGTGAAGCCCTCACCGAGTCTCAATGCTGGTGGATCAGTCAGACTACTGGCTGTTGATCGGGAAGCTAGGGTGGTGCACCAGGGAGAGATTTGGAATAACCCATCGGAGGATGACATGGAATTTACCACCTGTCACACAATTTTTGATAAAAAGAATTTAGATGTACCTGGAGGCCATGTGGGTCTGAATAAAAGGATGTATTGTAAAAATAACAAGGGGATCAATAGGGCATATAGTCTAGGAGAAGTCTTGAAGTATGATGATTGCGGCTCTGATGATATGGAAGTAACTAGGAGCCAGACGGTTGTCATCGATTCCAATAGTCTAAGTTCAGTCACTACTTCACAGGATAAGAAAGTTGCAAGTCTGGCTTTCATATCAGCTTTCACTAAAGCATGTAATGCCTCAAAGTATGAATATGACATGGAAATTACTAAATTGGACACCAACGTTGTGGGTGGAGCAGTAAGTCAGAGAGAAGGTTTAGAGCACTATTGTGAGTCTGATGATATGGAAACAACCAAATGTCAGACCCTTGCTATCGAGGCAAAAAGCCTTAATACCCTCAACCCTTTGGAGTCCAGGAGACGAAAGAGTTTGGCTTTTATGACTGCCGTTGATAACATCTCACAATCCAGTGACTTAACTATGACAGGCAGAAGCCTTTTCTCCAAAATAGAGCCTAGGGTTGATACAGACATGGAGCTTACAAGGTCTCAAACAAGGCTGATTGAGATAAAGCCTCTTGATGTAGGGAAACCCTCACTGAGGATTGGCATGGATGAACCAGGAAGTCGGAGGGAAGGTTTAGAGCACTATAGTTGTGAATCTGATGATATGGAAACAACCAAAAGTCAGACCGTTGCTATCGAGGCGAAAAGCCTTAATACCCTCAACCCTTTGGAGTCCAGGAGACGAAAGAGTTTGGCTTTTGTGACAGCTTCTGCTGAACCAGATGACACTCTAGAGGATAGACATCGCATGGATAAAGTCCAAACGGAGGACGATGCTGATTCAGACATGGAGTTCACCGGGGGTCAGACGAGGCTCATTGAGACAAACCTTCTTGCTTTTGTGACACCATCACTGAAGATTGGTAGTGGAAGATCAGTTCCCATGCTGGATTCAAATACGAACGCTGTGGAAAATACCAAATGTTTCCAAAGAAACAAGCCCATTCTGTCAACAAATGCAAAGACGATTATGCCTAAAACCAAACAAGAAACATATTCAGAGGATATGGAGTTAACACGATGTCAGACAGATGCGCTCAATTGTGAAATTACAGGTGTTCCAAATATAATGTTTCACAAGGCACAGAAAAGTGTACCATTGTTAAAAGCCAAAACCACAGAAATGGATGCGACATGTTTTGTTCAGAAATCTCTTGGATCACTGAATTCAGATGAGCTGGAAATCACAAGCAACGCTATAGCCATTGAGTCAAACTATGCCTGTGTCCCAGATTATACTTCAGTAAAACTAGAAAGTCTTGAAATACATTCACTCGTAGGTCACTCTCGTAGTGCAGGAGCACTAGGTCTAGATCTCAAGAACGGATCTCACGAATCTACCAATTTAAGAGACGTGGAAATGACCCATAACAGAGCTATTCCAATTACATTGAACCAAGAAGCAGCCACATTGTCTACAAGTACGTTGTCCATAGATGACAAAATGGCCACAATAAATGACCGCCCCGAATATGTGGATGCGTCACACAATGCATTGAAATCAAAACCACTTTCTGAGGATGAGTTTGGCCATAAAAAGGCTAATGAAAAATCTCATGAATCAATGGAAATGCAAAACAAGAATGGTTCTGAAGAACATCGTTCACCATCAAGTGGAGAGGAAAGCTCATCCTGCACTAATGCTGCAGCCATCAGAGCCGATAATACATGTTCACCCAGTACTTGGACCAGACAAATGAGTTTAGCTAATCTGCAAAGACGATTAAGCCACCTGATGAATAAACCCACAAAGGAAACGGCTATAGACACTTGTGATGCACCCTTGGCTCAAACCATATCTGCTTTGAATGGAGACTCTGATAAATCCCAGCCCGTGAACGCCATGCAAGATCGTCCTGAGAAAAGAATGGCCGCCAATGCAGATGATACACAATCAGAGCTGTCCGCTGAAGAGGATCAGCCATGTGTAACTGCTCCTCTAAACTTGAGAAAAAGCCTGACATCCCGACTCTCCTTGGGAAGCTTTTTGCCCAAACTCCCACAAAAAATTAAACCAGTCGACTCAAACAAGGTGAACCGAAGCGGCCGTACGTCGATAATTATCGATAATATCGTTGATGAAGTTTGTCCTAACCTCAGCAGCGACGAGGATCTGTCGGAAACCCTGGTTACTGAGACTCCGCAGGTTGCTAGTGAGGGTGGCAGTCCAATCCAGGGGCCTGACACCGGAGTTACATTGGAGGAAATATGGAATAGATCACCTGATGCGCCCAGCGTCGCCCATGGCAAGAAGAGACTTTCACCAGTAGATAGGGAAGACATGACGGAGACGGAAAAAAGAAGGAGGTCCTCTTTGAACAGCACCCTTGAAATAGTAGGTGGTAGTTAAACTATGTACATATATTTAAATTAGTGCTGGGCGATATATCGTGAACCTCGATTTGATTGATATTTTATTAATGCTCGATATGGAAAGGTTAACATCGAGTTTTATTTTCTAAACTACATCAAAGTTTTCACACGAGATTTCGTAGCTAAATATCGAGTCATATCGAATATCGACATTAGGCAAAAAATATATAGCAATATCAAATTTAGGCCATATCGCCCAGCACTAATTGAAATGTCTGTGTTTGAAATGGGTTTTTATTAACTAACGCTCCTATCCTTGTGTGGTTTCCTCAGCTGAACAAACCCCCTGAAGCAGAAGAGTATCCAAGTGCATCCAACAGTAGCAGCACAATACATTTCAGATCTGAAGCCACATTTGAGTCAAGTAAGTCTCGCTCTCCTGCTCTCTTTATCTTTCTCTTTCCTTCCGTTTGATCTCTTCAGATATGAATCTTGTGTTTGAGTTTTAATTTTCTTTCTTTCAGCTCTGAAACAAAGTTTGTTTGAATCCCAGCTTGAAGACACGAAGGACTGCACCAATGCTTTTCAGAAGGTATAATTTACAACTCTACCTGAAGATTAAGAGATTCATTCACTATGGCAGTTATGTGATGCTTTTTTTCCTTTTTTTACACTAGAAACTGAATGATGACAGAATAACGGTGTTGGAGTTCTTTAAACTCTTCAACATTGATTTTGTCATTCATACTCCTCGACAGAGCGTCCTTCCCGGAAGGGTAGGCTAACCTCCATCTAACAGAGTTTATTAATAAGCTAACAATGTGCTAATATTTATAGAACCTTGTCCTTTCCTCTTTTTTACATGTAGCTTTCATCAGATCAGGATCACACCCCAGAGGAGTTGCTCAAGAACAGGCACATTAACCATCCCAAACAGAGGGTTTACGAGTTAGACCACCAGAACCTCGCACAACAAGTGGATAGGTAGGCTCCATTTGGTTGTTTTGGATTTGTTCTTAGGATGTAATGCATGTTAGGATCGCCACTCCAACTCAAAACCAAGATGATCTTGGCTGATGACCCTGCAGCTGCCCCACTGGCACCGTCGGAGGTGCGACAGGAGGTAGTCTTTACCTGTGCTTCCATCTAGTTTCATGCTTTTGTATCCCCAGGTTAAAGGATCGGATGCAGGACAGAGAGAGACTTCTACACAGTGTCAACAAACCTCTTTGGGATGAATTAAGAGGTTTTTCAGAGAAAGAGGTACAAGTCAAGTATATTTATTTATATAGCCCTTTATCACTTTTACAGTCTCAAAGGGCTTTACAGGCCCACATTTTGACGACACCCCCCAGCCCCAGGCCCTCCAAAGGGCAAGGAAAAACTCCCTAAAAACCCAGTGGGAAATGGGAAGAAACCTTGAGAGGGTCACAGAGGAGGTATCACCCCTAGGGATGACTGGGAGTGCAATAGGTGCCGAATGGGCAGACGATCATCAGTGCTAGGAAAAGGGAGGATGGTGGGAACTGAACTTTAGTGTGTGTGTGTTTTTGCCAATTTACAGCAGTCAACAGATAGCATTCCAACATGTTATAAATCCAGTGATGTCATACACAACACGGTCAAGAGATGGATAGCACAGCCTGACAGATGAATAGACAGAATATCTGAGGAACACTGACACCATCCTGACAGACAGGCAAACTGATAGATGGGCAAACTAACAGACATGCAGGCAGTTATATTACAGGCAAGCAGGCAGACGGAACAGCCAACAGCCGGGCTTGCAGGCAAGTTATGGTGAGGCACCCAATGTCCCCAAGCAGCAGAGAGATATTGCTGCTTCAATGAACAGCATAATGACAGTCTCTTCTACTTCATATGGGTCAACCGGTGTGAAAATGTACTAGTAGTCATCCCGTGCTTGAATTTCATCAGGAGAATACGTTGTGCCTGGTCCTCTGAAAATGCAGCAAATATGTGAGCATTTCGGGCCACAAGGAAGGGGAGCAGAGCATATTGGCGCAGTAAATTAATTCCAGGGAAAGTGCAGGCTGGATGATGATAATAACAAGTGCACAAAATGGAGTGGATTCTTTGTTTGAATTACTTTAATCCAGATTTTTTTACGATTCATATTGTTGATCAGATTTGTATTGTGATCAGATGTACGGTATTCATCACTACATTATAGTTACAATGTGAACAAGTGTGTGGTGTTGCCATGTTGCCATGCTACTTGGTCAAACAAGCTCTAAGAGTTGAATAATGGCCGCAAGAGTTCCATGACATTTAATCTTGTTCAACTGCACCCATGCACACAGACACACACACATGCATGCACGCACGCACACACACACATACACACACACACACACACACACACACACACACACACACACACACACAGTCAGTCAGTCATTCACTATTCTCCTTTCATTATCCAGATGATTCACAGGGAAATTATATCATCTGGCGCGATGATGCAGAGTCCACAGCACGATAGCGTATTTCATTGGCTCTGATAGGATGGCAATTAGCTGCATAATGGATGGCAGCCTATCATACAATGTTAATTAATCTAGCATTCATGCTACAGTAACTGAGTTTTCGGTTCAGATAGCCAGTTTCAGAGTTTGGTTCACCTGGAGATAGAAACTGATTGGCTGAATAACGAGACTCAATCGAGACTCAATCTAATAGAGCAGGGTTGATGGGGGATATCATTTGGTCATGGCTAGCTCGTTGATGCTAGCGGAAACATCAGCCTTGTTAGCCTGTTCTTTATTGAGGTGTTTTGGGATGTTTTTGTGTAGGAAAATAAATGTTTTAATTTCTTTTATTTAGACTTGAAGTCTGGATTCAGAATTGTTTTTAGATGGCTTAATGCTTTAAAACCTTTTATTTATTTATTTATTTTTAATGTCGGTTATGCTTTGGGCATGTACAGTATGTGCATTCAAATCCGTAGCTAATGTTTAAAAAATGTGGCAGGACTAACTCATTTTCATTCTGTATTTATAGTTTTTGTGTGCCATACTGCACATTATTTATTTGTACTGTACATCACATGTCTCTCTGAGTCATGGACTATTTAAAAGATGATGCCAATGTACTGTGAATGTTCTGTAGTGACCATTTGTTCATAAATGGATGATGGGCCTGGTGTGCATAGTTTATATTTACATTTATGCATTTACAGTAGCAGACGCTTTTATCCAAAGCGACTTACAGGTGAGGCTCAGAACAATATTAATATATTGTTATATATTATATTAGTCTGGTTTGATGAGTTGCAGTTTATATTAGTGTTGTGTGATGAGTCGCATAGTTTATTGGTCTGATTTGATGAGTTGCATAGTTTATATTAGTCTTATGTGAAGAGTCGCATTGTATATATTAATCTTATGTGATTATTATTCACATAATTTATATTAGTCTTATTTGATGAGTTGTTTTAGGAACAAAGGTCAGATGTGCCAACATTGCAGAGTTGAAAATCAGAACAGCAAGGGTTAAAAAAAAGAAAAAGAAAACAGAACATAGTGCACAGGAAATAAGCACCTGAGACCATTCTAAATGTATTGTCATTGGATTATTGTTATTAATTTTGCATGTGTATTTGAAAAGGTCAAACAGCAGTCAGTGAATTATGCTAGAACTACTCAAGTACTGTACACTATATTAATGTATATTTGCTCCACTACAAGCACTGTTCCTTTAAATTGTGGCAGGATTTTTCAAGGTAAGAGGGGGTGGGTTAACCATCACATTAACATAGGGAATTCCATAGGCTATTAGATCACATTAGATCAGTATTTATTTATTATTCATGACACAAGGCTAACAGTTCAGTTCTGAAACTTAATGTAAATGGGACTCTTGCAGTTCCTCAGTATACTGAAAGCATTTCTTGTTCATGGACCAAAGCTGCAGTTTCTGGACACATAAAGCCTGCAGAGTTTGCCTTGATAATGGTGGATAGAATTCTGTGTTCATTTTACGAACAATACTGAAAACTCTCAGTATCTGCACTACTGTGTGGAATTACAGTATGGTAAGCATCACCATTGACAACAGAGCAGTTTTTGGCTGGCCTGTAGCTGCATGTGTAATCTTGCCTTGAATCAATTCCGTCAGACTCAAGAACATCAGAAAGAAATCTAATACACTAGGGGTGGGAATCTTCAGTCACCTCACGATTCGATTACGATTCAGAGAGCAATGATTTGATTACAAACCGATTATCAGTGCATTTCGATGCATCTCAATTTCTGATTAAAATATGTATATTATATCCCCTTTTTCTCCCAATTTTGCGATGTCCGATGTCCCCCTTGTCAATAAAATAAATACAGACAATCAGGTAAATTAACTCTTTTATTTAAACAGTTGTTATAATAAATGAGTCACTTAACATAAACAGTTGCCCCTTTTCAAATAAATAACAGCTTTCTTTTCGATCAGTGAAAAATCCTATATAAAGATTTTTTTGTAGTTCATATCAAAACATCAAAATAAAAAGCAACTCTAATATACAGCACTTTCAATAGAACGTGGTAAAATAATAACATTATGCAGAAAAATGCCACAATTAAATGGGCAATGCATGGAAGTGCAACATATGCTTAACTGGTGAATGCTGGAATTTCTAAATTCTTGTGTATGAACGCAAGCTGGTCTACCTGTACGTGCTCAGGTGACAATGTGCTTCGCTGAGCTGTAACTACAGTACATCTCCTGCAGTGGAGAAAACCCGTTCTGTGGCTACGTTGGTGCCTGGGGTGCACAAATATCTCTTGGACAACCTGGGACAACCTGACAGGAGAGGAAACATCACGTCATGGAAACTATGGAATAGCCTACAGCTATCCATAGCACATCAGAACTGCCCAGACACTAGATGATTTTAAGTCAATGCTGAAAAAACCCACCTCTTTTCAGTAGCCTTCGTGTCTTGATGAGCACCGATAATTTGTGTATGGTTTTTATTGTCTTGTTTGTTATTTATGTCATTTTATTGTTTTTATGATTTTATGATAGTTTTAACGCATTTACTGCATTTTATTGTTTTTATGATTTTATGTACAACACTTTGGTCAACCATGTTTGTTTTTAAATGTGCTCTATATATAAAGTTTGATATGATATGATGTACAATATGACACGCCACCAGCTTAGAGGGCCCTCAAGAGAGAGCGAGGGGTGGAGCTTTACAGTACCTTTCCATTTCCTCCTCAGCTCTGGCATAGGCCGTCTAGGACTGAACTCTTACCTTCTGTGGAGGTCTGCCCCGGCAGATTCACAAGCAGAAGGGAGCAGAAGGACACTGGTCTTGCTCCTCTATGATCTCGGGCAGTGTGTCTGTCTTCTTCTCCCCTCACGCAGTTTTCCCTCAGTCGTCACCCTCTTCTACTCTCACCATCTGCTGTGCTGTAGGTAAACACAATAAGATAGAACAGCTAAAATACAACAGCTATCACAACGTTTCAATCATCAAGTTAACCAAACAAAATATCGACTTCCTCTAATCCATATTAAAAGCCTTGTATAGCTATCAATTACCCTATATTACTATTACTGTTATTCATTTTTAAATAATTATTTTATCATGCCATTTTAGTTAATTTATTAATTTATTGTATTTGTAATCAAAATGCAATTTTAATCATTATTATTATTATTATATAAACTGTTATTTATTTATTTATTTATTTATTGGTCAAAGTTGTTTTAAGCCCATATTTACATTTTGCATTTTAATATTAATTCTAACATAAAAACATAGTAGGGGTCAGCTGTAGCTCAGTGGGTAGAGTGGGTCGTCCGCTTATCGGAACGTCGGTGCTTCGATCCCCGGCTCCTCCTGTCTGCATGTCGAAGTGTCCTTGGGCAAGATACTGAACCCCAAATTGCTCCTGATGAGCAGATGGTGCCTTGCATGGTAGCCTTGGCCATCAGTGTGTGAATGGGTGAATGTAGACATCTGTGTAAAGCACTTTGGATAAAAGCGCTATATAAATGCAGTCCATGTTGACGTGGGGATGCTAGTGTGCCTACCATGGAGGTTATGTAACCTTGTGGCGACCTCCGTCCTGCAGTCCTACGCTACTTCTCATTTCCTTTCCGTCTCACACCTTGTTTCCCACATTGGAAGAAGCTCCCATGGTTGCCTAGCAACCATCAGCTTGTCGGCAGCTGATGTATCAACGGGTGAATGTGAAGGCTTCATTTGTAAAAGGTTTTGCAAATCGTGCTCTAATTGCACTACATAAATCTTTGCTGACCTGAAAAAGGCTTAACACCAACAAAAGATACTGTACAATATAAATGGAGGCTACAGTAGGTGAAGGTTCTGACCTAGCAGCAATATTGAATGAGCGGAACGACCCATTTTGCGGTTATCGTGACATTAGCTTTGGGAACGTTAATGTGAAGACGTGTGAAATTGGAGGTTAAGGTTTGGATAGTTAAGTAAGGGATAATGTACGCCGAGCAAGTCAGTTATGAGGAAATAACCGCACGGCAGGGGGGGAGTTATACAGCCCGACATTGTATCTTTGGGAGCCTCTGGCCCTCAACGGACTTGGACTGCATGATGGAAGACAATGTTGGGACCAAAAAAAATTCAGTGCAAGAACATCCTTTTTTTTTTGGTTTGTTTGTACACAAATCCCATCTAAATACGTTTTATTGTATCGTGGGGTAAATGTCTAAAGATTTAGCTGACCGCTATCTTGACAATGTAAAGCTGCTTTCCTAATTTCATACTAGCTTACACAAAAATGTATATGGTTGGATACTTACTGTAGCGAGCTCCAGGCTTTGTTTCGGTATTTGGTATTCAAGCTTTGTCCTGCTTGAAAATGTGGCTTATTAAATTCCTCATTGCAAGAAGCATGTTTTCCTGTCCTGGGAATGTTGATAGATAACTTTAGCCTGATTAGAACATGAGAACAGTAGGAAATATTTGGAAAAGAAAATTATTCATTGTTTTTTTTGTTTGTTTTTTTGGTGGTAATTTTATTGTTAGCGACTTTATATTTGTGTGTGTGTGTACGTGCGTGCGTGCGCGCGCGTGTGTGTGTCCATGTGTTTGTGGAATTGAAGAAAAAATGGTTGCATATTGGAAGGAACATGCTGTGAAAAATCTGAGATGGGAATCAAAGTTTTAAAAAGCATCCAACCATTCTAAGTGTCTGCTGCTCATAAGTATTATACGGTAAATGGCCTGCATTTTTATAGCGCTTTTCTAGTCTACCAAGAGCTCTTTACAATTACATGCCAACATTCACCCATTCACATACTGATGGCCAAGGCTACCATGCAAGGTGCCATCTGCTCATCAGGAGCAATTTGGGTTTATCTTGCCCAAGGACACTGTCTTCGACATGCAGACAGGAGGAGCCGGGGATCGAACCACCGACCTTGCGATAAGCGGACGACCCACTTACCCCCTGAGCCACAGCCTCCATATACAGCATATACTGCATGTACAGTATATACAGTACATCATACATTATATACAGTATATGCAGTATATCATAAGTATATACAGTACATCATACATTATATACAGTATATACAGTATGTCACACAGTATATACAGTATATCATATAGAATGTACAGTATAGTATACCACTTGCTCAACCTAACCTTCCCTTCCATATTTTATATGATCTAGCAAAACTTCAAAGACTATAATGACCATATTCAGCTTGGAAATTATTTTTTTTTCACTAACCAAACAAATTATATAACTTCTTGTTCTTACAATGCAAGATTTCAAGTATTTGTTTTAGTATCGTCATTTAGTATGAATTTGGTATGGCAGCACATTGGCGCAGTGGTTAGCAACACTGGTGCAGTTGTTAGCAACATTGGTGCAGTTGTTAGCAACATTGGCGCCGTGGTTAGCAACGTTGATGCAGTGGTTAGCAACATTGGTGCAGTGGTTAGCAACGTTGGTACAGTGGTTAGCAACATTGGTGCAGTGGTTAGCATGGTTGCCTCACAGTGAGAGGGTTCTGGGGCCCTTCTGTGTGGAGTTTGCATGATCTCTCCAGTTACTCTGGCTTCCTCCCACAGACCAAAAACATGCCAGTTAGGTTATTTGGTGACTCTATATTGCTATATGTATATATGTCAGGTGTACCCCGTCTCTCGCCAATGTCAGCTGGGATTGGCTCCAGCTCCACCGTGACCCTCTATAGGATATGGTCATTTTGGTATTGTGACCGCTGTGATACCAATACTAAGAACCAAAATAGAGGTAGGAGTAGACTCTAACTGGGCATCTTCATTAAAGACAGACTCAGGACTGTTGCAATTACCAACAAAATACCTGCTAATGATCATCAAATATAATGATCATCAAATGCTTGCTATTCATCACAGGCTTTCCTCACCTTGCTTTTTCTTCCCTGTGATCTGAATATAACTGCTTTATTCGACACTTGCCCTCAACGTTCAATGAAATCATTGTCTTTTTTTCCCTCTCCGGGAACGCTGATTGAACCAACCATTTTGCGTGCGCGTGCCCGTCGAAACCATGCCTCGCCTCCACCTGACCTCCACCACTCCCACACACAGCTTGTGTTTCATTCCTGTCTTCCTCTGACTTCAGGGAAAATGATCCAGGCACAGAACAATTGACATTTCACAAAGTACCACGGAACACAAGACGTTCACCATACATGCAGAGAGATTGACTGTTTATATAACAAATCAAATATCAAAATACATTATCAATATATTCTACTTATTATTATTTGAATTTATGCCAACTGCATTAACTTTTACCTTAACACTAGCAACATATATAGAAAAAAAGAGATTCACAGACTAGCTCGAGCTTGATACCCGAAATTAGGTTGAAAATAATTGGTTTTGAAAATTAAACCAACTTTAATTACCTCCTCCGTATTCCTTGGAAATATAACATTTATACTTAATTGAGTTCACGATTATCATCTTTTGAAAGGAAACATTGTCCTTCTTGATGGATGACCTTATTAATAACAAAAAAATTGAAAAGAAAATACCAACTCAATGTGGCCACGCAGTACAGCTAAATAACTCATTCTATATGAGAAGCTTCCAGAACAGAAGGAAATGTGAACTCATGAATCATGAAAGGCCAGCAGTTAGCCGCTACATGCGCACCATCTGATTATGGAGGATACAAGCACAATGTGTGCGTGCCCCACGTTATAATTGCCGTACCGTACGAAAACCATCAAACCAAGCAGAGTTTTCGAAAAACTACAAATTTCCTGAGTGAGTCAGCGGAAACGGCAAAAGACACAGACGGGTGTGATGAGTTATACGGCCATTCCGGATGCTATCGCTAGATGTATTAGCTCGCCAAGCTTTTTATGTCGCTCACTGGCGCAAGCATGTGCACGAGCTACGCTGATCTTGCCGTGTGAAGAAAACCAGGTTGCGGACACTATAGAGAAAGGTAGGCGTAAATAAACAGAGAGAGAGAGGACAAAGAGCATGGTGACAGAGATAAGAAAGAGACACATAGATTATACACAGATGAACTCAATCCGGAGAGAGAAGAAGAAAAGAAAAGAGGAAAAACTGAACAGATAAAGCTCAGAAAGGCAACAAACAAATGGCGAAAGCCGAAGAAAGAGGGTGTCTGAATAATTTTGAGCGGAGTATCATTCTATTTTGGGGAGCGGGGAGAGAGAGTGAGGGCTTTATCTCACACCTACGTATGTTCACAGCCCACAGTTCGCTCCCCGGCTTCCTATATGAACACACAACGTCCGAGCAAAATAGGATTTAACATACTGTACTGTGGCATTTGGAATTTTGCCACCATCTGGAAATGAAAACATCGCAGTGATGGGGAATAGGAAGGGGGGGAGGGGGGCAGTATTCAGTGTGACTGACAATGACAAGGTGACATTCAAGTGTGTCTCGAGATTCCTGTGTTTGTCTGTGTGTGTGTGTGAGATCGGAAGAGCGTCGTGTAGGGAAAG
>OMPB01057391.1:0-13429 GCA_900312615.1 Stylephorus chordatus | reverse complement strand
GTTGAGGTTTCAGCCGGTTGGACAGAGTTGAACCAATGAACGAGTTGAACCCGTTTATCCTCCCGCCCTTCTCAAACTACTCCCTCTGGACCTCCCAAAAAACAATATGGCGGCTTCCTCATTTTGGCTTCCTTAGTATAGGAACTCTTAGTGACATGGGTGCATTTGAACAAGCAGCGCACCATTTTAAAAGCCGTGTGCTTTATAAGAAACATTTGTCAGCAAAACTCTGCTACGCGAATTCATAAGACACACATGCTTATATGTCGGTGCAAACATTTCATGTAGGCTGTATCTTGATAAAACAACTGAATAACTACATTACCACCGAGAAAAATGACATTTTGTAACTTAACGATAGTGATATATGGCTTGTCCGCAGCTCCGCACTCGGCACGGGTACGGAGAAAAGATCGTCAAAAATCTAAATAAATGTTATGCTACAAAGAGGTATATAATCCATAAAATACAATAAAACTAAGATAATACAGTGGTTTTCGTAATTTTTAGATCTTTATTAACAAAGAAAATACACATTTGTAACTCGGAAAATTGCCGGTTTTCATCGCCATCTTGATAGCGAGTGACCTACGTCACTCCTTAACCACTCCTACCAGTTCCTATTTGCCACAGCCGGTGCGAACACTAAGGAAAAAACAGTTCCATAGGAACCTAGTTCCTAGGAACTACCCGGTGCGAAAGCGGCTATATATGTATTATGATCCATGATTTATTCATAATAATGGAACTACATTATCAGTTGTTGCTTTTTGGGGGAAAATGAACAATATTTGAATAAAGAAAACAGTGATAAGTTGTTTGTTGTGAACTTATTTGTTTGTCTTTGTTTGCGTGTTTGTAGGAGCGCGAGCGTCTGGAACAGGAAAGGAGGCGACAACAGGAGCTTGAAAAACAGCTGGAGAAGCAGAGAGAGCTGGAGAGACAGAGAGAGGAGGAGTGACACAAAGAGATAGAGAGAAGAGAGGTACGAGGGAGGGAGGGAGAGAGAGGAGGGAAACCAAGGTAGCATTAGAAAAAGAGAGCGAGGGATACAAACCATACACAGTAGTTAGTTTCATGATGAAACATCTAGGATCTAACACCCAAACAAAGTTTGATGTCAGTAATGTGTTCAATTGTGTATATATGTGTGTGTGTGTGTGTGTGTGTATGTGTGTGTGTGTGTGTGTGTGTGTCTGTGTGCGTGCACATCCAGGCTGCTAAGCGTGAGTTGGAGCGCCAGCGTCAGCTGGAATGGGAGCGTCAGCGACGACAGGAGCTGCTGACCCAGAGGAACAGAGAACAGGAGAGCATCGTCCTGCTCAAAGCCAGGAAGAAGACCCTGGAGTTTGAACTGGAAGCTCTGGTAGTCTCACCATCACACGCACGCACGTGTACAGGTCATCTCTGTCTGCTAGTCTCACCATCACATGCACGCACGTGTACAGGTCATCTCTGTCTGCTAGTCTCACCATCACAACGCACGCACGTGTACAGGTCATCTCTGTCTGCTAGTCTCACCATCACACACACGCATGCACGTGTACAGGTCATCTCTGTCTGCTAGTCTCACCATCACACACACGCACGCACGTGTACAGGTCATCTCTGTCTGCTAGTCTCACCCTCACATGCACGCACGTGTACAGGTCATCTCTGTCTGCTAGTCTCACCCTCACATGCATGCACGTGTACAGGTCATCTCTGTCTGCTAGTCTCACCATCACATGCATGCACGTGTACAGGTCATCTCTGTCTGCTAGTCTCACCATCACATGCATGCACGTGTACAGGTCATCTCTGTCTGCTAGTCTCACCCTCACATGCACGCACGTGTACAGGTCATCTCTGTCTGCTAGTCTCCCCATCACATGCATGCACGTGTACAGGTCATCTCTGGCCGTTGAACATGTAAATGCATGTATGCAGACCTTCCTTCCTGTCTCTTCCTCTATGCCAGAATGATAAGAAGTCCCAGCTGGAGGGGAAACTGCACGATGTTCGATTTCGACTGTCGGCTCAGCGCCGGGAGGTGGAGCAAACCAACCAGACGCGAGAGACCCGCATCGCTGAAATCACTTTGCTGCAACAGCAGCTGCAGGTAGGCAGAATGAGCACACGCACGACATTTTATTCTCTGCTATCCTCCTAACCTTTCACACAGATCCAACATTTGCATGAAAAAAAAGGAAAAAGGGGAAGAAAAAAATAAAGCAAAAAAGGAAATCCATGAAAGCATTTGAAAGTTTGATTTGGAGGTCATTACTATATTGTGACTGGATGTGATTGTTTGACTGGAGGGGATCATTCACCTATGATGGGTCTATCATCCCAGAGAGATGCTGCTCCCTCGCTGCAACGGGGGTGAAATGCCACTTGTTTGTTTACTGTCGTTTACCATTGTTGTGTCCATTGTTGACTTGGGTCACTCACAGGATTCTCAGCAGTGGCTGGGCAGGCTCATCCCTGACAAACAGTGTCTGAACGACCAGCTGAAACAAGTCCAACAGAACAGCCTGCATCGTGAGTACGGCACACAACTTAAGACGCACGCAAACGCACACACGAACGTTGGTCGTGCACAAGCATCCTTTAGCTCGATACTTTGTCCCGCCTGCTCTTTAAATAGCTGTAATTGTGTTGTAAAGAGAACAGTATGACAGGTAAGCCTCTGTTATTCATCTAGAGTTAGCATGCCATTAGCCATACAAGCAACATGAGCAGTTAGTAACAAGCAGTTAGTTGTATCCATAGCAGCAGAGTGTAGCTTGTTGTGGTGGCACTCTCAATTAACCTGTTAATGTGGTGGTGAGTCTTTATAAAACATCTCAAAAAGGTATTGTTTTTGCACAGTTTGATTATGCACACCCACAGATTCCTATCTGACCTCTTTGTGTGTGTGTGTTTGCGTGCGTGCGTGTGTAGGTGACAGTCTAACCTCCATGCAGAAGGCCGTGGAGCAGAAAGAGAGCAGCAGACAGCAGCTTAAAGAGCAGCTTGATGCCGTAGAAAGAGAAACCAGGTCCAAACTGCTGGAGATAGACGCCTTCAACACTCAGCTGAAGGTACGCCAGCTGACGACAGACCAAACACTGCTAAACACAGCGGCGAGAGGCGAGATCCCTGCATCAAAACATAGCAGCGAGCTCCAGGGCGTTGAACTCACTATTTAGTTATTTAGGAGACGCTTTTATCCAAAGTGACTTACAGTGAACAAAGATCATTGTTATGGAGTCCTCTTGCTCCAAGATGCTTATAGGTAGACTGAGGACATTTGGGATCTAACCCAGGACCTTTTGGCAGGGAGTTGACCGCACTGGCCACCAGACTGTCATGCCCTCCTAAAGGAAATAAGACAAAAAGTCAAAGACAAAAAAAAGTATTTTATAACTAGATTATTATTTGGAATATTCCATTGAACGTGTGTTTTACTTTTTCTTTTTCCTGGGTCGTGACCCAGCCTAGAATAGCCATTTTCCTTTACTGACTCACTCACTCTGACCCATTGTTAAAACACGCATGTGCGACCCAGCTTAGCTAGGCGTGCCTAATCTAGTTTAAATGATAGTCTTACATAATTGATTTAGTCCTTAGTAGGGTGGTACAAAATGCCATGCCAGTTGTAAGGGACAGAGTGTATACCAATACAAATGGCTGAAGGCTAGCAAGACTTTCAAGAAGCTTAGTTGAAAAATGACTATTAGCTAGGGACGCGCAGGTGATGACTGGAACTGGCTGTTACGTCACACCGATACATGCTCACTCTAACGAGCCTTGGAAAACTAAAAAGAGTCTCTCCTAACTACAGAAAGTAAGGGGTGCAGTGTTAAACAAAAACACAAAAATGATGTTTGTTGGATGTTATTATAATCATTCATATCATGTATTATAGTTATGACAAAATTAAGAAATTTGGTATTGACAAACCTGGCATTCATTGGCCAAAGAAATTGTCGTCCGTGCAACCCTATTTGTAGTTAAATACCCGACCTTGTCCTTCCATACATAAACCTTTTCAGTTGATGACCTTTGTTTGATAATAGTGTACTAGTAGCTAGGCTACATCACACTAGGGGTGTTTGATAATAGTGTCTACTAGCTAGGCTATATCACACTAGGGTGTAAAAGAAAATTGTGAATCGTGAAATTGTATCGTAAAAACTGTAAAAAGATGCGTGAGTGTTCACCAGGGTTTCCGCTAGCCATTTTTCTGGCCGGCCAATGTGGCCGATAAGATTGAAATTTACAGGCCAAATGTAAAATTTAACGGCCATTATGTAATACACATACGTAATGATACTGTGTGTGTGCAAAAAAACAAAGCCAAAAGCATTGTGTTGTAACAAAAAACATTTTATTATACTAAATAAAATGAACATAGCCTAGCTTGCTGCCTTAAAATCTAAATTAGAAATGAACTAAACTATTGCAGCCAGATTTCAATAATGAAAAAAAAAGCAGGCTTGCTCCTTACATTTTAAATGAGGTTATTGGAGATTTAACAGATAGCGAAAACAAAGTATTGCACCTATTTTCAAAAATTGAATTAATTCTTAAATGATATTGCAACTATAGCCTAACACAAAAAACAAATACCATAGTTCACCAGACCTTTCCCGTTTTTCACACTGGCATAAAAAAAGAGAGCCTGGTTTAGCTCCATTTTGGTGACTGCTTTAAAATCAATAGCCAGATCTTTCTCTTTATGTCACCTGAAAACAGCAAACAGACCACATAGTCTGTTTAATGGTCCCGGCTTTGTTTCTTGACTTTTCCAACTCGTCAATTTCTCTTTATAATTTCAGCATCCTTTCTTTTTTATCTTCCTCCTCTATCCTGTCCATCTCTTCCAACCACTCGTCCAGTAAATCAAAATGAACCACAACATCTGACATTTTTAAACAATTTGTGTGGCGCAGTAATACTGATGTAATGCGGTCAGGTGTGTATTTTACAACGGCTTTGAACGCGGCTCAGTCAATCATAATCAAGGACAAGAACTATTTGTTTAGTAGTATCGCAGTACGTATCACATCGTGAGCTCCGTATCGGGATACAAATCGTATCATGAGTTGGGTATATCGTTCCATCCCTACATCACACCATTGTACGTTTTTTTAACAGTTATTAAACAAGGAAACGTGATGCAGCTTCACATTGCTTTGAACCTAACTGTGAAATCCAACATCAACAGTAAAATCCATCCTCAAGGACAGCACCATCTCTGGCGAAACAACTGTGATAGAGACGAGTTGCCATAGAAACGGCTGCATTGGTGCCTACGTAAGGTGGTACTCATTTGATTGAGTTATAAACGGCAGTTGTGTAACCTGTGTTTGGTGTTGTCCCTGTGGTAAAATTGACCCTCTAATCATTACTTTGTGTGGACCGGAAGTATCGCTCCGTCTACTTCCGGAAAGGCCAGTCCACACAAAGTAATGATTAGAGGGTCAATTTTACTTCTAAAACAACACTGTAAACACTCAAATTCACCCCGATAGACTGTCGTAATTGTATAATTATTATTAGTACTATTTTATTAGTTTTGGGTGCACTGTGGAGTGTTTAAATTGAGTTTGGTAGTGGATGCTATCCGCTACTATAGGGTTGCGCTAGCATTAGGCTAAACCCACTCGCCCACGCGCGCGACTGGGTGCACGGAGCTGAAAAATGTCTCAAACTATCAGAATCATCACGGGTAAGTCGAAAATGAAGCTTAACATCAAAAATTCCAAACTTACACTTTAAGATTTTATGAGCGAGATTCAACTGACACAGACCACACAAGGGACTCTCAGCTCTTTACTGTGTAGTATTGGATCTTAACTCTCCCGCCACCGTGGATTTCTGAGTTGGTTCTTTGTATCAGAATCTCTGGAAAAGCATAAATGTGTATTTGAGAAAGCTCATGTAGACATTATCTGCTCTGCCTATGTTCACTGAAAATGAAGATTGACCTCATTTGTCTCTGTTGTTTTTGTACTTGTTATGGGCAGACATGACCTACCTTTTACCTAACCAGTATCATCAAAACAGATACAGGATTTGGGCACAGAGCTTGTTATTATAAAACACTCCATCATACTGAGATATAAGCTATATTTGACTTTACTGCCCCACCCTTTCCCATGTACACATTTTCAAAATACACTTGGTCCTCTCTCTCTCTCTCTCTCTCTCTCTCTCTCTCTCTCTCTCCTGGATCCCACATTTACTTCCCATGTTCATGCTCCTTCTCTGCTTTTTCAAACATGTCTAATTTTGATTTCCATCATGGTATGCTTTCTATTTTGATCTGTCAGTAATCCCTTCCTTTCATTTTTTTTATTTTTTTTACCTCCCTCTCCTACTTTTCTCTCCACTTCCTCGTTCTCTTGCCTTTGCTCCCTTGCCCATGCCAGTGTCTGTGTGCATTCTATGCAAACCACTGTGCCAGGATAGAAGCCCTGCAACAGCAGCTTCAGGAGGAAGAGAGAGGGAGACAGGTAGAACACACTGCCTCTGCCTGCCTGGGGTGGTACTGCAGCTGGGATATATATGAATAGCTTGTCAACTCTTGTACTTTCCCACTGTCCCCAACAAGTGACCCTGAGTGAAATGCAGCATGACGTTTCCCTTGTTGGCCTTAAAGCTGGAGCAACAAGATGGGCTGTGCTTTTCCACAATCGAACTGTGTAATAGTTATGGACAGAATTCCCAATGCAAGTACACTTCAAATTTCTATTTTAAGAGCTTTTTGAAAAAATGAGCCTGAAAAAAGCCCAATCCCTGAAGTCTACATCAACCGCGTCATTTAGTTAGATCAACACATCATAGAGAGAACGGGGGAGGGGATTATGCAGTTACCTTGTACTGAAATGCATTGAGCATATAGCAACTACAATATTCTACACTCATAACTTTATTAATCAACATGACAAACCATCTGCTATGTATTCTATCACACGTGATGGTTTTTTTAATAATTTGCTAGACCATTTTGCGATATTCATAGGGAAAGCAGCTAGCTGGCTTGCTACCTAGGTAGCGTTACTTACTACCGATGATATCCAACACTATAGCAGTGCTAGCAGCTAGCTCCAGATCATGTTCTATCTTATTATGTCACATAAATTGCATTGTGGGTAGATTTACGAATATTTAGCAGATTCTTGTGTTAGGTTTTTAAACTTCAGATATGCATACGTGTTCAAATAAATATGAACACAAACTTACTATGATATTTGAGAGACGTGTCATTCGCTGATGCCAACGCCTTGATGAAATTGTGATCGCCATTATCTGACCAGTGCCATTTTATATGTTGTTTAAAATAAATCGCTTGCCTTCCTTGGATCACAAGCTAGTTCTTTGATGTCTGCTGTCCTTAGAACATTGTTGTTTTACATAAACAGTGCACAGTGCTGCCCCTGGTAGGCAGACAGTTGTATTGCAGCCTTACGATGCCTTGACAAGTAGTGTAATGCAAACATCACGTTACTTTACAGTCTCTGTCATGGCCATCATTTTGCTTATGGAAAAGCCCTTCACACCAAAGTCGGGTTTCAGTGCTGGTCAGGGACTATGAGAAGTGGAGAGTCAACCACTCCGTGTGTAAAGTAGCGTAAAGTAGAGATCATTGTCTATTTCCCTAAGTTCATATGAATAATCTTTTTCATGAAAATAGTACCATCAATACCACGTTTGATATAGGCTTCATTGAATGCGACCCAGTAAACGTCTATATCACACTACTCATTTAACAGATGGTACATGATACCAACTTGGTTCTATGTCTTATCTTAATTGATAACTGGTAGGAACATGTACTCATTAGACAAATTCAAAGGCATCACCACACGCACATTGTTGTCTGCATAGAGGTGAACCTTTTTTTATAACAACCTTCCTAGTGTCAATTTCATCTTCTTTTTGTAGAGGCAATCATAATTCTGGACACGCTGTAGTTCGTTGTGGGGAATCCTGTTAATTACTTGGAACAAACTGTTTCGAACTGTTGCGCACCAAACGGTGGACCCTTTACCATAGGATCCATCACAGTAGAGTGTATCTTACAGATGGTGTGAATAGTGATGACCTCATACAGCCTTACTTAGGCCCCTGGTTTGCTGTTTGCTGTTGTTGTTTTTTCAACCTTATTTATGTCCTTTTATTCTCCCTCTCTAAACAATTATCCTTCCTCTGTCCTCCGTCCTTCACACCATGAACCCTCCCAAACCCTTCCTGAGTACACGCTCTCTGACAAGCTGCTCTTAGCTAGGTCTACACACCCTCCCAAACCCTTCCTGAGTACACGCTCTCTGACAAGCTGCTCTTAGCTAGGTCTACACACCCTCCCAAACCCTTCCTGAGTACACACTCTCTGACAAGCTGCTCTTAGCTAGGTCTACACACCCTCCCAAACCCTTCCTGAGTACACGCTCTCTGACAAGCTGCTCTTAGCTAGGTCTACACATGTATCATATTTTCTACTTCAGTTCTTATCGATCCGTTACTAGCAGCTCACTCAGTTATCATCATTGCTAAGCTAGTTTTCCTGCTACCATAGGAAATGTAGCTGTCACTTTGTTGTAGATATGCAGGTTCTAGCGTTGTTAGGACTTTATGAATGCTAGCATAGTATGCTTTAGTCAGATAAATTAATGCAGCTACATAAATCAGGCTGTAGGCCAGTTGTCCAGAATAATCCAGTAAGAATCCTGTATTCTAAGCTTTTCCTTAATTGGTGTAAAAGTGTGTGTGTGCATGCATATTTGTACTCTTGCCATCATATCCCACGCTGCCATATGTATGCCATCCCGTTATTCCTTATGGGACATGTAATTAATGGTTGGGATTAGAAATAGTCTCCGGCTGTATTTTTCCACCCCTGTGATTAGTTGTTTTCCCTCATTGGTTGTTCAGCTTAGTAAAATGGCTGAAGTGCACTATGGTAGTGATGGTTGAGATAAAGCTGTTAGCTCACTACTTCTTTTATAAAAGAAAATGTGCAAACAGGTGCAAGTTCCACCCATTTGCAATGAGCAAGGTAGATGGAGATCTTAGACAGTCCTGTACTGCTAGCCAAACTATTTGGCATCACTGGTTTAAAGATGTGATCCATTGATGTAGATGCCTTATCAATCATATTAACATGTTTACTTTGATGTAGATGCCTTATCAATCATATAAACATGTTTACTTGTTATTGTCTCGTCATCGACAATACCACACCACTTAAATCATAGATTCTTACCAGAATACTTGTGTTACAGTCTTACAAAGTATAGCATTAGGCCAGCAACTAAGGAGATTAACATACACTGTAACTACCAGAGAATAATATTTGCATTAGAAACAATCTCGTGCCTCTTATTAGTGGTTAGTCAGGTGGCAGGATGACAGTGAGGTTGATTAGCATGCAACTAAAAGGGAATGGTCCATAAAGACTATAAGTGGCTTCATTTGTTGCATGGAATCAGAAGTTCCTCTATTTTAAGTAAGGCCTCATAATACTGATCACAATGCATATTTTGTTTCAGGAGGCAACTAGCTGGTCTAACCAGTAAGAAAAAGTATTAATACTGTGTGCAGTTAATGGGTCAGAGCTTCAATAACCAATCCTCAAATCAGGTCCATCAGAGTGGGTGGAGCTTGCTTGGTCACTCACCACTGCTACTACTACTACTCACTGCTGCTGCTGATGTTGTTGTTGTTGTTGTCATTGTTGTCGCCAATGGAGATCCTTTGCAACCTACCCTTTAACCCCCTTCCTCCTCGCCTCTCGTTCTTTCCCATAATGCATTGCAGGAGCTAAGGGAAATCCACTGCCGGCAGCAGAGACAGAAGCAGAAGGAATCAGAGGGAGACACACACACACCACGAACACACCCGTTCGCACATGCACATATACAGAACGAGAGGCGGTCTGCTGAACTCCAGGACAACAGGCAAGTAACAACCATTGTGGTTTCTTCAAAGTTTGTTACTATCAGCAAATTAGGTCTTGTTTCATCAAGTGAGCATGAAGTCAGTTATTTTTAGTTTGTTGATATTTGTAAGGGATAGCAAGTCTGCTGTTGACTTATATGCATTCATGGGACTGCCTCTCAGATTGCCCTCAGAGGAGGCTGTGGCCTGGAGAGATGAGGGGGCGTCCTCAGCCCCCAAAGCCCCCAGTCCCGTGGAGACGTCCGCCTCGCAGGCCTGGCTCAACCGCGTGACCCAGGAAGAGGAGGAGAGGAAGAGGAGGGGCATGGAGGAGGAAGAAGAGGGCCATAAAAGAACAATGGGCGGTGGTGGAGGAGGAGGAGAAGAGAACGAGGATGAGGGCAAAGCCAAGAAGGAGGTGCAAGATAAACTTAACAAGCTGTTCAGCCAACAGTCTGACCCCTGGGCTTCAACAGGTAGTGTGTGTGTGTGTGTGTTTGTGTGTGTGTGTGTGTGCGTGTGCATGTGCGTGTGCATGTGCACATGTTTGGACTTGCATTCATGAGTGTTAAAATAAATATAATGAAAGCTATACATTCATTCAGTCTTACCGGTAACATTTCCATGAAGCTGCAAAGGACTTTAAGTATATAGATATTAGGGATGAGTTAGAATAATCGAATATTCGAATAATCGATCATAACAGTCAAAAATCGATTCTGAAAATGTAGTCGTTTTATTCATTTTTAAATTGCAATTAAAATTTTATTTATTTATTTATTTTTCATTTTTTCATTCAAATAGTATTTTTTTTGGAGAGGAATTAATGCTCCAACGGAACAATCTATTTTTTTTTTAAATATTGATTATTCCAATAATCGATCATACCACCCACTGAATATTCGACCATGGAAAATGGGGGTTTTGCACATCCCTAATAAACAGAAGATGGTTCCCCAGAGGACTATGGAAACTCTGAGGCTCTTTTGTGTAATGTGTTACCTCTGCATTAGACTTTGAGACAAGCAGATGTTTATATTTGTAAGATCCAATCTGTTGAGATCTGTTGTTGTTTATCATTGTTATGTAAAAGCAGACAAGCTTCTATAGTGCTAAAAATGTCCTATATATTTTTTATTTTGGCCAAAAGAATGTGTACACCTCACCATCACACCAATAATATAGGTCATATTATGAGCTTGTTGGACATCCCATTCCAAGACCATGGGAATCAAAATGTTGAATGTTAAAATGGCTATGTGCTTAATTGTATGTTAATCTGTTAGCAATGGATGAGGCTGAAACACAACTCCATTTTTAGTAGGGTCGTCCACACATAACATAGTGTATGTCCATATGTATATGTACCTACTCATGTTTTTGTTAACCCAGTGTCACGAATGAATACTGTGATAATAATTCATGTTCTTCATCGTCCTGCCCTGCCATACAGGCAGAGCTTTGTTACGTACAGTCTCTCGAATTCTTGAATTCCCTGATTGAGCTTTGTAATGCTGTTGTTGCCGTAGGAACACTAGAGAAGAGTCCGGTCCCCAACCTGTTTGATCAGAAGGCTCCCGTCACCAGTTTCGACCAGCAGCAGCCGTCGGTCAAGGTGGTTTACTACAGGGCCCTGTACCCATTTGATGCTCGCAGCCACGATGAGATCAGCATCGCCCCAGGGGATATAGTCATGGTTGGTGCTACACACACACACACACACACACACACACACTGCACACAACAGTTTTTTTGTACATTTATGTCACTGTGTGCTTGCGCGCGTGCATGTGTGCGTGCGTGTGCATACGCACACACGCACGTGTAATAACTGTTTCCTCTCTCCTCTGCCATCCAACCTGAAGGTTAAAGGGGAGTGGGTAAGTTATTGCCCTACCCACTTGTTGTCTTAACCAATCACACGCCATGATTTAGTTGAACACTCGCTGCCATTGGTCCATCTCACACCACCTCCGTTGCCAGTGGATGCATGTCTTTATTTTGATTTGCACTCAGCCTTCCAATTGCATCTGTTGTTGTTGCAAAGGTTTAGAAAATATACACATGCAAAAGCTTAGCAGGGAAATGTAGGCATTCTATAACTATCTAGAAATACATGAACCCCAAAACCTTCAAGCTTAACTCCTTATATCAATGTATACAAATTGTTCCTTTTAAAATTGTACTGCTTGTTGGAATCAGCACTAGAAACCATGACTGCTGAAGGTGATTATTCACTGCTGTTCTGTGAGCTCACACAGTTGATCAAACCATACCATACTAAAGTACCTGTGCTGATTTTAGTCCCTTAAATTGGCCAGGTATATAGGTAGAGCTAGTGACACCGCAGATCATTGATTGGTCAATTGAAATCCTTAAAAATGCTTGTTGATCAGACACAACTGCTAATTTTAAATATCACAACATCAGAGTACAGCACAACATGTGCGTATACCCTGGGATGAAGGAAGTCATGTAAGTGAATCTGTGCGTTGCAGCTCTTTAGACTAAAGGACACATCTTTATCCAATTAAACTTTCAAAAAGGACAATGCTTTTTCCCCTCCTGTATGTCTCATCTGTATTTGCTATGGGCAAATCAACGCTTAAAAGTATTTGGGCAATAATAATGAAACCATGCAACCAAACATAGCAGGAGAAAACGTGACAAGGCAAAAGGAATAACATTTGCTGTGTCACCATCACAGCAACAGTTCAATGAAAAAACAACAGTTTAAACAAATCTAAAAACCCATGACATGTCCGACTGTCATACAATCCTTTTAGCATTTTTATAAATATTTGCAGTAGTTGTTGATTCAAGTGGTTTACGAGCAAAATCACTTTGATAATATAAGGCCAACTATTTAGTTGGCAAAGTCCGGCAAAGTGAGACCCAAAAAAAAACGGCCACCATGTCCAATGCCAGAAAACTGAAGAGTTATGAACAATGAAAATACTATACGCAGTAGTCAAGCGTGACTCAAAGTTTCACAGGTAACTCCATCGCAGGACCCTCCTACTCTCTCTCTCTCACACACATGCACATGCACACACAAACACCTTTAGTGTTGGTGATGAACCATCTGAACCACCACTGCTGTCCAACTGGTGTTTCTGAGAACAGTAGACTCCCCATTATGCTCTCTTACCAAGTTCCAGTTGGTAGGATAACTGTGAAGGTGGCCTTTGGTTGGTCCGAACTAACGGTTGCTAGGGCAACAGGACTAAACCTTCTGGGCACCTGTGCTTCCCCGGAGATGCTCTACGCTGACCCCTCTATCCCTCCCTTCTGCTTCTGTTTCTTTTTTTAAACCAACAACCACTCATATACCTCCACCTTCAAGGTTCCTGTTCATTCCTGTGTTGGTTTAATTGTTAATGTCATGATGGTGTGATGGTATGCATGTTAACGCTGCTTCCATGACCTCATCAGGTGGACGAGTCCCAAACGGGGGAACCTGGTTGGCTGGGAGGAGAGCTAAGGGGACGGACCGGTTGGTTTCCAGCCAATTACGCGG
>OMPB01057346.1:0-10173 GCA_900312615.1 Stylephorus chordatus | reverse complement strand
CCTGTAGCAGCCCGCATCAAATATAAGACACTGATGCTGGCATACAGGGCAGTCAACAGAACGGCCCCCGCCTACCTCCAAGTGATGGTGAGACCCCATGTTCCTGGCCGGGCGCTCCGGTCAACCACCTCAGCTGCCCGACTGGTACCACCATCGCATGGAGGAGGTAGGGGCCGCTCAACTAAGTCACAGCTTTTCTCTGTTCTGGTACCGCAGTGGTGGAATGAGCTCCCTGCGACTGTCAGAACAGCAGAGTCTCTCCCCAGCTTCAAGAGAAGACTCAAGACTCACCTTTTTAGAGTCCACTTACTCTCCCCTTAATCATATACACTTGTATGTTCTGGTACTCTAATAGAAATTAGGATTGTGTGGCAATGTAATGTAGTGTATATATATATATATATATGGATGGATCGACATGTGCTCACCAGCTTGTCTGTTAGTATCGTTTTGAGACTAGCTCTATTGAAATCCTGCTACTCCAGAAATATTGTTGTTCCTCACATCTGATAAATGTACTCCTTGTAAGTCGCTTTGGACAAAAGCGTCTGCTAAATGTAAATGTAAATGAAAAGTGCCTTTTGGGTTTGTCATGAAGATAAATGGCGTTTTTATTCCTTTTGTTTTCTATTGTCTTGTTTGGTGTGGAGTTATAAAAGGAATTCAAACGATACATACAGAACCCATTATGCATTCTGCATTATGCACGCTTCCTCTGACTGTAGCACTTACCCACGTTTAATGGTGTCCAGGAAGTCTTGGTTCTCTGGCTTGGAATAACTGCGGAACTCCTCGTTGTTTACAGTGAAGCCATCCTTCCACAGCCTCACCACCATCCCCACCTAGTAGAGTAACACCATGACACCACTTTAAAATGTACTACAACATAGTCACAGCCTTCATCAGTTAACTAGCTGGCTGAAAGTATTTCGAGGAATTGAAGTCCTCAAATATATACATTTCCTTGCTGGCATATAGTCAGTACGTAGATGTAAATATATGGTAAGCATGAATTGGCGACCAACCTTGGAGGGTAACTAAGAAGGTCTGTTAAGATATACTCCCAATTACCTTTGAAGTTCCTGGAGCATCTTGGCAGATCTTCTCCACTTCATCTAGAAGATCCTCCACTGAGAAACTACGTCTCATTGAAGCCTCCTCACTTTCAGCATCGAGTAAAAGATGATTGTTGTTAAGAACATTTGGGTTACCTCCTTCTGCTCATGTATCTTCTCAGATTCAAACTAGATAAGGATCAAACCTTTTTTTTTGTACACTGCATTGAGTGAGAAATCTTCCTTATCACATTGGTCCCATAGTCTGGCATTATGAATTTATCATTGATATATTAGTAATTAATTTATATATGATTTGCATTCTAGGTGAAGGAAGTCTAGACGAACACAAATTATACAAATGCAAATACTATTTTAAAA
Source organism: Stylephorus chordatus (assembly GCA_900312615.1). Classification (NCBI taxonomy): domain Eukaryota; kingdom Metazoa; phylum Chordata; class Actinopteri; order Stylephoriformes; family Stylephoridae; genus Stylephorus; species Stylephorus chordatus. Next base: position 8,737 of record OMPB01057346.1, on the reverse strand, counting down.
TAATTGTAATAATATGTAATAATATATTTATAAACTGCACAAATATGATACCAACTCACCGGTTTCCGTCATTCTCACTCCCTATAGTGTCTATGTTTTTCATTGTCTTCTTTATTTTCCATCTCAGGAAAATAAAAACAAATATAAGAGTAGACGTATAGGCCTATCAAGTTATCAACCAGATGGGCGCAATACATAATTAATAGCACTTGATCGCTTATGACTTAAACGGGCCAAGCACAATAACAAGTACACAAAACAGGATAGACATGCATCGATGCATTTCAGCAAAAGGCATGTTATCACGTCGATTAGCAGAAAAACAGCCTTAATTATATAAGGGGGCGTAGGCTATTTGCTACCATTGCGCAAACATCGCGTCATAGGCCCAACACATTCAATACGTTAGAAAACACATTCTGCAATCTGCATGCAAGTATTTACAATAGCATTAAATAACGCTTTACCAATTCGTATCGAGTCGTTTATCCTTGCCTGCAGTTGAGCGGACATAAGTTTAGGGTAGCGACTCTTCTGCTGACGTAGGGGTGTGCAGATCGATCCGAAAATACCGATACTGCGATCCTCGCGTGAGTGGCATCGATACCCTTTTTTAATTTTATTTTTTTGCTTCTACTCTGCAGTCTGCTACAGTGCTCTCTCTCTCTCTCTCTCTCTCTCTCTCTCTCTCTCTCTCAAGTTACAAAAGGTTGAGAATCCCCTGAAAGTAAATCGATATCGGTATCGATATCAGCGATACTGGTCCTGTATTTACTTGGTATCAGATCGAAACCACATTTTGCGGTATCGCACACCCCTATATCTGTGACGTCAGCACTCGTGCCGTCTGCACTCCCAGCTGCTGTAATGAAACAGATGCTGCTGAGCTCAGCAACATTTTATTACCATAGCCTGCCAACTTTTTATGGAATCAAATCTGTGTCAATATAATCAAACAAAATGTCTTAAATATCAACAACAATGTTATCTCAAACGTAAAACGTATAACTGTCCCCCCAATTTCTGAAAAATATGAATTGTCCACCCCAATAAAAATACCCTAAATTATTCAAATTTATGGTGGCAGATTTGCATACGGGCAAAAAAAAATCTCTTTTGTGTCACCCCCAATCTTGACATAGGATCTGCACCCCTGCTAACGTGTGTGTGTGTGTGTGTGTACGTGTACTTTGACGAGCTGTACTACAAATGCCACATCAACACACTACACTACACCCACAGTTCGATAGATAACTATAGGCGTGCGTATGGGTACGTGTTGTAAGTCTGCGAAAAAAAACGGTGTTTATTGGCGTTTTATTTCACGTAGACCTCGCCCTATGGGTACTGCTCATGCGCGACAGCGCGAGCACAGCAACTTTTGCACGATACACCAATCAGCATGGGGTCCGCCCATTCGCTCCTGCTATTAATTGGCATTCTAGATTGAACTTCCTTCTGGTGTGGAGGACGAGGCGGTATTTGGCGACGACCGGGCTCTGAATAGGGAGATGGCAGAGGGAAGTGAGCTAGTTGGAGGATCGGTAACTGGCTCCTCCTGGCCACCAAACCCTGGCACCATGTCTGGCCCTCCTTCATGTATAGAGTACATTCTCCTGCAGTGAGAGGGGAATGACAATCCTTTCATCATACAGAAGGAGTCCCTCAACTTCTGATAGGTGAGCTCTGAAGAGATGGAATTTGTGTAGTGTGTGGTATTCTTGATAGCTTTACAGGCCAGCCTATGTTGATGTAGCCAGCAACTGTCTGAAGGTCAGCATCCTGGATACACCCTTTCTGATAATGTCCAATCTGTCACCTGTTATTGGTCCTGTTGATATCACCGCCTGTACATAGGCTTTAACATTGTGTTCTGTGTTAGATACACCAGAGGGACGAGCGGTTTATGGTCTGTTTGCAAGCAGAACTTTTCCATGCCTTGTAGATGAGTTACGAACCGCTCACATGCCCAAAGGCACTTGCAAGGCATTCCTTTTTCGATCTGAGAATATCATTGCTCCATCTCAGTCAGTGTTTGTGAGCAAAAGGCAACTGGCCAAAGTCCATCCCACTGCTCCTGATAAAGGGCAGCTCCCAGACCGTAGCTACTTGCATCGGCACCAACCACTGTTGGTTTGGTTGCATCATAATATTCCAAGACTTGTGCAGTGGTCAACATGGCTTTTACTTGTTTAAATGGGATCCAGGTGTGAATGTGTGCAACTGTATGAATATGATCAGGGCGTTCCTGAAAAAGAGAGGCTTCCTCTTAGTGAAACCTTCCCTGTATAAAAAAAAAAAAAAAACTGGTTAAAAAAAATGCTTGCTCCTGTGCCTCACTCCAAATCCACCGAGTATTGTTTTTAATAGGCTGTTAATGGGGTGCATGATAGATGAAAGGTCAGGGAGGAACTTGCCCAGGAAGTTTATCATCCCAATCCTCTGGCTTAGCTCCGTAATGTTGGTGGGGCTGATTTTTTTCCAGGGTTGAGTTTGATACCATCTTCCCCAATGATGTGTCCAAAATACTGGATTTCGGTTTTCCAAAACTGACAATTGTTCTTGTTCACTTTCAGTCCTGAAGCTTTAATGGTTTGTATTACTGCACTGACGTTGTGGTCATGGTCTTTCCTTTCCTTGACAAAAAATCTGGATATATCGTCCATCTATCACCACCAAAGTGCCTGTGTGATCTCTCACATGGGTGCTCTTCTTTTGCTGAAATATTTCCGGGGCAGACGTAATGCCGAAAGGAAGCCTCCGAAAAAAAACAGAAACCGCACACTGGTGTAATGAAATGAAAGGCTTTCAAAGTGAGCCTTAGCTCATATGGAAGACAGTACACTCCTTGTAGTATTAAGGTTATTTAATAAAGTTTGAGAGGCTGACATTTTATAGAAAGTAGAGAATTGTTTTCTCCTTTTTAAAATGTGGTTTTTAAAACGGAGAAATACAATGAGCTTAGAGCTTATGCTTAGAGTCAGAAATTCGAAAAGCCCAAACAAACAAGGAAATGGCCTTTTTGAGAATGTATAGGGAAATCGTTGTATGCGAATGATGGAGCTTTATGGATAAAGGGGTGGAATCTAAGATATATACTGATGAAACTGCAGGCTGCAAGATAGGGGAGCAGTGGGCAGATAAGTGGGATTTTAAGTTAAGTGGGGTTTCAAGACGGTGCTATTGCTATAGGGCCGGTCTCGGCTCAGAGGGTTGGCGAGATCGGTGCCTCTGGTCTGTCTTCTGTAAATGGAGACGGCGAGTCAGAGGCGGGTCTGCATTTACTCTTCCCTATATGTGTGCTTAACCTTAACCTGACTACCGGCCTGTTTTCATTTCTGGTTAGACACGTAAGTGCATGCTTTCATGAATCCTCCTGTGTTTGTAATTATTTCATCGTTTCCCATTTTATTTAGTAGTTTTTCACCATGTTCTCAGTGCTGTTCTCTTCACTTCTTGTGTTTAGTTGTCTACCCCGCTCTGGTTTGTTTCACCTGTCCCTTGTTAGTTCAGTCTTCATGTCAGTTCACTTCCATTGTTCTTTGTCGGTTTGTTTCGTCTTGTTGGTTGGTTGGTTTATCATTTGGTTTGTGGTTTCAGTCATTGGATAAAATATTGCCCTGTCCTATTTACCTCCTTTGCCTGTTTATCCTGCTACCCTGCCTGCTTTATACCTGCTTGACCATGTATGTCTGCCTGTTCCACCAGGCCTCTCTGCCCTTGCCCATCTATACTATTTTGCCTGCCTGCCCTGTTTGCCTCGGTCGTCCTTAACCCTGGTTGTGAATAAACCTTGTTCATTTGATTAGTCTACAGTATCTATTGTGTCCGTTCATGCATTTGGGTCCTCCTTCTTCTGCTAACCATAACGCAGCTTTTGTTAAAAATCCTGCTAATTTGCCATGGGAATCAGTGGAGGCAATACCCAATGGAGATGTCCCATTGGTATCTTAACTGTCATCATCTCGCTGTAGAACACTGTACCATTGTGGGCCCTGAGCAGGACCTGAACAGACCTACGATGCAGTCCCAGATAGGCTAGTATGTGGTCTATTATAACAATTTATGATCCAGCTAATACATCACAATGTCACTAACGCTATGTTTGCATCTCTGGTGTAGTTTGTGTGGTTGGTTGGTCCAAGCTACAGTACCGAATTTTAAAAAGTCTGATCAGTGAGAAAGAAGCAGAGAAGTAAAAGATCAATAGTTTACATGACTACACAAATCTATATATATATAAGTTTTACTTTTGAGATGGCATTTATTTTGGTTGAGTGAGTTTTATTCCCTCAAATTCTTATTTTTGTTTGATATTTAAGACATTTTGTTTGAGTATATTGACACAAATCTGATTCCATAACTTGTAAGAGTAATACAATACAGATGCTAAACTCAGAGTGAAGGCAAAACCTTTATAGTTTTTGTAGTCACTACTAGAAAAATAACACATAGCAAACCCCCCAGTCTGGGTGTCTTTATTTGTTTTTCGGACGTCTCCGACATTGTGATTGGCGGACACACACACACACACACCCACACACACACACGTTCGATGGTTCTCCAAGGAAACAAACAACAAGGGTGATTCAGTAACGTCGTTTGTAAATTACTTTAAATAAAAGTATTATCTGTACTGTCATGTTACACTAGATATTCAACCCCGGACAGAATGGGCAATATTTATATTGACTAGTTAACTTTTTCCTAAGGCTGCTAATCCACTAATCAAAAGAAGAAAAAAAAACGAAACAAAACACATTTGCAACAGTATTTTATGCATCGCATAGAGGTTTATCACACTAGAAAAAAAGTACACACCTGTCAAGCAAGTGGCCCTATCTCGGCGGATCTGGAGCGCGAGTTCAGTGAGCCTGCTGACAGCAGAACGGAACAGAGAAAGAGAAATGGCGCCTCGGTGCTGCAGTCTCTGAGGCAGTATTTGAAGCCGAGAGAAAGATTTAATAAGGGCATACAAGAGAGAGCAACATGGTGAATACACGAAAGAACTCACGTCCCCGGCCTGACGATCCATTCATCTCGTCAAGGACTAGGTCGTCATCAAGAAATGACCCAAACTCTGAGGAACATGTAAGAGCCGGGTTCTTTTCTTTGCCGGCTAGTTAGCCGGGTATGCTAGGTAGCTAACCGTGGCCTCTCGGTGTTCTACATGGCAATATTAAAGACAAACATCATGCAAATGAGTTGTCACCGAGTGGGTCAAGTAGAGGAATAATAAAAGTTTTAACCTGCATAATTTATGAGCGTCGTATTCGTATTATGTGCGTTGTGCTTGTGTTTATTTCTGGTAGCGCCTTTAACTCTAGGCTAGCTCTAAGTTGAGTTCCCTTTGTGTTTGGTAATTTTTGCCCGGCTGGCTTGTTATGCTATTGTCTGAAGAAGTACCACCCTAATTTTTTATTTTATGCAACACTGAATAATTTATTATCTTCCATCTGTGTGCCGTGAAAAGATTCGACAAATAAAAATCCTCAATGTCATTATTTGCCGAGAAGTTAAGAGCTTAGCCTGAGTATGATATAGCTAGCTTGCCAGATAGCGGTCTGTGGGGGAAGGGAGTCCCAGGTTCACAACAGTTGGCTGGCTTACATCAAGCAAACTTGAACTCTGAACTTTTAAGTTGTATACAAATGCAAATAACATTTTAAATTAGCTACGTTTCAAACGAACGGTACAAGATTTTAGTTTGTACAAGATTGGCTTTCTTACATGTTAAAGATTCAGAAATAATCTAGCTTTCATTTTACTATGGCACTTTGACCTACAAGCTGCCAAGTGGTTAAAATGTAAACATTGGAATTGCTTAAAGGTGGTACCATGTCACGTTTACTGCGGTACATGCCAAACATCGATAATATTGCTTTGAATCAATATAATTAATTGTGTTCCATTCTATACTGTAAGCAGCCTAATTAAAAATGTTTTGATGACATTCATATAATTTGTACATTTGAACATTGCATTTGTACAACGTTGTTGAGTATTCCATTTTTCTATACTGCAGTCTTGCATACCAAATTTGTAGTGTAGCTCCAACTGTAGACTTCATTTGTGAAATAAATTGAAATAGATTAATGGTGCAGATAGCCTTTCAGTTTATTGACATTGAATATCCATTTACATTTAGGGGCTTTTGTCCAAAGCGACTTACAAAGTACATGTCAGAAATTACTTACAAATGCAAAAGTAGAAAGGTACATTTGTCAGAAACGGAGCAAAATAATATCTCTCAGTTTGGGCTAGTAGTAATTCAATAGAGCTAGACATAAAAGGTACTGCTAGACAAGCTGCTGAGCACTAGACAAAGCAAGGCAGCCTTACAAGAGATAAATATATATACTAGGGTGCCTTACAAGAGTTAAATATATATACTAGGGTGCATTACAACCCCGTCCCATCCTAATACGAATACCCCTAGTGTTTTTCATTGGGCTTTCCTTAGTTCGGGCTTTCTACCTCTCAGAAGGTGTTCTTATGACAAGTTAATACCATATCAGACGTGAAGAAGACATGAACCATCTCATTTTTGGGATGATTCAGAAAAATTGTCAATATTATCCCATCTAAGTTTTTAGTTCATCTATTACTTTCTAGCTTCCTTCTGTCCCTGAAAAAGAGCTTGCCCTGGTCACCGTACAAAGAGAGCAAATGTTTTTTGTTGTTGTTATTGTTGTGTTTGACTACACTGCCCTTCATCTCTGTTTGGCATCTGGCCGTTTCCCTTTAGAAGGAGCATGGGAGTGATGTAAGCTGCCCCAGCAGCCCACGGTTGTCCCCTCCTACCAAGCGGACCCGTAGACAGATGACCTCCACCCCCAGCTCCAGCGATACCTCTCCTTCCCCTCAGACAAAAGGCCAAAGGGTCAACTGGGAAATCCCCACTTATCGTACCAGGTCAGCAGTTGGCTTCTATATCTGTTGTGACGGTTGCAATCTGAGTAGGAAACAAAAAACAAAACATGTTAATATGTTGTCATCTTCTGGTGTATTCCTGTAGCCTATTGTAATCTGCTGATTTGCTGAAGATTGCTTAATGTGATTTTTACATCAGTGTTAATGAATTGTAAATAGATGGATTTCTGCTTGATCGTGTGATGTATTTATACTTGCCTTTTGGGTAAAATATTGATATTCTTCCACTTTATTGTGTTTTGATTGCCAGGTTATCCTCCCGCACAATGCAAAATGGACACGGTAATGACAAAATTGTTAACAAACTGCTTTTCATGCTGTATATCTACATGAAATATGCCGCTTTGTGAATTGTAGAAAACCCTAATGGTGACGTTATGTTTCGGTTGATGCTGCAGCTCATATGAGCCATCGCAGTGAGACGGGTGGAGGGGATGAGCACTCCCACATGAATGGCCATGTGGGGCTCAAAAGGAGCTGCCGGGTGAAGAAGAGCCAATTTGAACACCTAAACCAGAGCCTGCTGTTTGACCAGCTGGTCAACAGGTAACCGGTCGAAATGTTACTGTACGCTAGGGCTGTCACCAAATGTTACTATACGCTAGGGCTGTCACCAAATGTTCTAAATTGTAAAAAAAAAAAAAAATTGATTATGGAAAGAAAACAAATAAGCGCCACTACCGCAGCTGTCTGCCTCGCGAGTTCTCGCGTGTGCCTGGTCCACTGCACTGCATGGGGGACAGGAGTTGAGCAACTAAACTAGCAAATAATTGTACGTTAACGAGAACCGTGTGGTAATGATGGCGACCCAATCAGCCGCAGAGAGTGATTTGCACTCCGTGCAATCTAAAAGGCCTGTTTGGAAGTACTTTGGATTTTTGTCAAATCAAAGCATTATTTAGTTACATTTATTAATTAAGTGACTAAGTGACGTGTTCTGTCTGTATATCGGCTCTGTGAAAGTGTGAATGTGGTCGAGTAATCAAGCAACCAACAACAGACTAAAATCAATGCCAGGCATCGAGATCGGGCTACCAAACAACAAACGCACACACCCCCTTCCTCAATGAATGAACAACATGTCGGCGGTTTGAAAGTACTTTCGGGTTACAGAAGGCTGACTGGATTGGTTGCATTATATAGTCGTAGGGCCAGTCCCAATTCTATCGGAATACTTCGGGTGAAAAATGTAAGCGACGTTAACAGCGATGTTATTGTACATGCAACTTTCGCTTAGCGATCTTTTGTGAGCTGGCAGTGACTTTCTCTGACTTTTTTTCATGCTACACATACTACTATAAATGGTAAATAAATGATCTGCATTTATATATCGCTTTTCTCCTCTTACTGTGAGTACTTAAATCGCTTTTTTAAAACTCTCCCTCTCCGTGCTGCATGGAATAGAAACTCGCTGTCTCCCAGTCCCTCCCCTCTCTCTCCCTTTATAATACTGGGTTCGAAATCCACAATAAACTGGGCAGAGAATTCACCTGAATCATTCAAAGCAATCGCCTCCGGCGTACCAGATTCCAAAACAAACGTGCCGTATAAGTTTTGTGCGTATAAGCAACATTACAGTATCATAACAATGAAATTGGAGAAAAATTAGGTAAAATAAGGGGTTACTCAACAAAAACAAAGTACTCGTACTCGTACTTGGTCTGAAAAAAAAAATGGTATCGGAGCATAACGTTACGCATCTGCAGCTTTGACACAAGGTATATATATACGTTATACCATACCTCCACGGAAAACATTTTCTTGGTTGCTGGGATGAAGGTGTGCATGTGAACACAGCATGAGA
>OMPB01057330.1:0-10381 GCA_900312615.1 Stylephorus chordatus | reverse complement strand
GGGCTGTGTGCTAAGCCCGTTCCTGTACACCCTCTACACTAACGACTGCACCAGCCCTTCACCTGTCACCACTTACCTGAAGTACTCCGACGACACAGCCATCATCGCACTACTCACGGACAGCCACTCAGTACAGGACTATCACCACATGGTTGCACAATTCACCCAGTGGTGTGACACCAACCATCTGCACCTCAACGTCACCAAAACAAAGGAAATGGTCCTCAGCCCACCCTCACCTCAGCAGCCCATCACCATCAACAACGAGCCAGTGGAAACAGTGGACTCTTTCAAATACCTCGGTGTCACTCTGGACAATAAACTCACCTTCAACCATCACACACTGGACATTCACAAAAGGAGTCAACAACGTCTGTCAGCCATCCGGAAACTCAGAGGCCTCCAAGTCGCCCCATCTCCTCCTCCTGTTGTACCAGAGCATCATTCAGCCCATCCTCCTGTACTGCTCCAGCTGTTTCTACAACATGCTGTCAGTCTCCAACCGGACAAAATTCACACGGATCACCAACACAGCTGCCAAAATTATCGGACTCCCAACCCCCACCCTCTCAGACCTGGGCCGTATTCACAAAGGATCTTAGGGCTAAAAGTAGCTCCTAACTGGTGAATTTAGGAGAAACTCCAAAAAAAAAATGGGCGTGTCAGTCTTAAATTTAGGACTCCTAACACACAGCTGACAGAATTGTGAGTGTGGCCAGAGAGCGGGTTTGATGCAGGAAATATGGACTTTAAAATCCATTTCGAAGTGGGGGTGTTTCGGAAAGGTAGGGTTGTAACCACACAATTCTGACTACTACAAAAAAATCCATTTTGGAGTGGGGGGGTTTCGGAAAGGCAGGGTGTGACCGTTTTGGAATGGAGGGTTGTCCCACGAAAAAATCCATTTCGGAGTGGCGGTGTTTCGGAAAGGCGGGGTGTAACCCTCCAGAAGATGGCAGTAGTGCAACATTATGGATGCAAGCTGCGGTTAAAACACAAAGAAGAAGATGGGACTGTTTGCTGTTCGCTAACAGGTCCAGAATCACTTATGTAATTTTGGTCCTTGGTTTAGACTGCCAAACAAAAAAATGCGCCGAAAGTTTACACAAATTTACTCTTACTCATAGTACTTGAGTACTTTTATATAGGCTACTTTTTACTCATACTTGTGTGTGTGTGTGTGTGTGTGTGCGCGCGCACGCGCATGCACGCGCTTCAGTTCAATGTAATTGTGTCAAAGCTCTAAGAAGATAATCACCATGTTGTTTTTAATTAAATGTAACACAACCTAAAATATCTAACATAGACAACAAAACATATATTTTGAGTAAAACTCTGCTGTACACTGTAGACATATTACTTTCAAATCCTAGCTTATTTTTATATTTTTACTTCTTTTTACCTCATCACAGCAGGTTGTGTCTATCAATCATGAACTTACGCTGTTACGCTGTAGCAGTCACACCCCCGGAGCAGTGCTCAGCGATGCGGGTTACTGTTCAAAGAGTGTCTCGACAACTCCTCAAAAATGTCAACAACCAATAGTCTTGACTGTCAAATCTCATCCAATCCTACAGGTGTGACATCAGGAAAAGGCCAGACTGCAGGTATACCACTGATGATAACTGTTCCACTGGTGTGGCAGACATGTGGCACCAGTGACACTTTGATAGATCTTTAAGTACTTTCCTTTTTATACAACTTTTGGTTTGAAGCGAATGGCATCCCGGCCGTTCTGGGTCATGGTTCTTTGACTTTTGACTGTGCTTCAAAAGCTAGTAGCGAAGGGGGCTTGGCAGCCTCCTATAATGATTGTGCGAAAAATGATGGTGACGAAAAGTGAGTGTGACATGGGAAGGAGCAGTCTGACGTGGATGTTAAGCTACAAAATGGTCGCAGGATCCATGGTAATGTTGTGGAGGAGGGTAAGAGCCAGATCATCACATGGGGTGATGCCCACTCACTGTATTGTTTTTGTATAATTTCAACAATGTTAGCATACAATAACGGGAAAAAAAAACAATGGAATTTGAAATCTCTGGTTGAATCCAATACCCTCATAACAAAACAATTGAGTTGTGTCCTCATTTACTCAGAGGTCATCTCAGAGAAACCAAGCTGAGATGGGTCTGTTGGCCTCACGGGTGAAATCACAGAGCCAGAACTGTGGGAAGGGTGGAGATATGTGAATATATGTGAAGACTGCCTAGCTAGCCACACCACCAAAGGTCAACCTGAAGCTCGCCTATAATATAATATCATATAAATCTATAATACACAAACCAATTCAAATAGTGACAACACATGGCTTTTTTCATTTAACTTACACAAGCACTTTGTCAGCACTTTCTGAAATTGGATTACATGATCTGACGGTGAAAGGAATCAAATTTTCAGTTTTGACAACTGCAACCCTGTTTATTGATCCACTCTTCTTGAAGGCTGTGGAGGGATGTGTGGTTAGGCATGGTCTGTGGGGCGAGATGGGACGGGGCGTCGCTCCCAGACAGGTGATGTCACCTGGCTTCCCTTTATAAACGACTGGACCCACGGGGAAAGAGGACGGAGAGCAGTGTTTTGGAGAGATCACCAGCAACAGCCGAGAGAGAGAGTGACACGTTTTCCCGGCGGTAGACAGTTTTGTTGACTTATCTTTTGTTTGTGCTTTTTCAGTTGTGGCCCAAAGAGGGCAGCAAAGTACAAGAAACTGGCAGGATGATTATGTGTTTGTTTGTTTGTTTGTTTGTTTGTTTGTTTGTTTGTTTGTTTGTTTAATGCCATCCTCTATTAAATCCTATAATATAAATCCACTAAGGAGAGAACAGTTTCTTAGACATATTCCATTTATATGTTTATTCCATAAAGAGGTTTAATTCAAATCAACGATAATCAAGCCCAAGAAGGAGGATGTGTCTGTGTGCATGCTTGTGTGTGTACACGCGCGTGTACCAAGCGGATAGAAACCAGATTTACAATACTTTTAGATACACTTGGAGAATTCCACAGTACCAACTTAAAGCAATAACGCCTAATGTAAAAGTATTTTAATTCATGAGGATATCTAAGGCATAACATTGAGGCAGGGTTGGTTTATCTAGCATTTGTACCTGTGCATTGTGCTTTCAGATTAGTTCACAAACAATATCCAGCCATGTGTGATAATCCAACATTTCTCATCATAATTCAAGCTGAATTGTCACTTTTTAGGTAGCAATTTTCATAAAAATAAATAAAAAAATAAATATTAAAAAAAGAACAAACCTTTAAAAACACAAAACCTTCTTACATCTGTTGTCACTTTTGTACTTTGTGGTAAAATGTGTGGTTAAATATTATCTTTAATTAAAAAGGAGAATTTAAGTTTTTACCCTTTTTATGTGGACACCGCCCTCTGTATCACAGTACTAAACATGTATAATTTATACATGTATAAAAAAACTCATTATATGCTTTCATAACTTTTTGAAAAAAACAAAAAGAGTTGAATTTTAATAGGTTATGGAAGCAGGAGGTATGCAATTATACTTCCACATCACGTGAAATACATTATAGTATATACCCTCTAAGTTACACCCTTGAGCAAGCGTTGATGTTTGTCCAGTAATAGAGGGCTCATGTTTATCGATTTTATAAATATATAAATCAGATGTCTGGAATGTATGACGGATGTATGACAGCAGAAATTGTACCTCCCTATGCACCCATAAACAAACACGCACACACACACAATTTACCTGCAACAAATTCACAAATAAGATTATCATTGACTTACTACAGCTGGTGCTGATGGTGTGTGTGTGTGTGTCTGTACTTGGCCTTGAGAAAGAGAGGTGCACATTAGACCTGCAGGTAATTGGATGGGCCTCCAATAGCAAGGCAAAGCTAGCCAGATGCTCTCAGCAATATGAACATGGTGGGAATCGATAAACCGGGATTCCAGGCATCAGTATCTGACATCCAGGATAAATGTTTCATACCTGCTCCTTACTTGAAATTCTGATATACTGTGTCTTGCTCACACTCCTCCTAGGGCCCTTTAGAATTACTAGTGCAGTAAACAAGGTTTTCCTTTACTTGGTGTAGAATACCTTATTTTCTATTAGGGTGAAATTGTGCAACCAAATTTATATATCCAATTTAAAGGTGGGGCATGCAAGATTTTCTTGGCAATATTTGGTGAAATTCTCTTCACATTTCGACAGCTAGCAATAAACCAACTACTCTGGGAAAAATTACGATATCTGTGACTGTCCCAGGACAGATTTTCAGGGACTTTCGTTTTTCACCGCTCCCGGTAGCCAACATCCAATGAGGGCAGCTCTCAGCCAGGAGGCGGGGTTACCTGCCTATCAAAATGGTGGTGCGTGTCCCCGAGAGGCAGACTCAGATGTTGCTGTGCAGTCTGGGCACAGCAACGTCAAATCGAAGAGGAGGGGATGTGTTTTTCGCCACTGTAGACATTCAAAATCTTTATTCTTATACCCAGATTCTGTTTGCGCCCAAATCTTGCCATTACAGCAATCAATGATTACAGCAATGCTTTTAACATGATCAGCTCAAGTAGTCATTTACACTCTGCACTGCTGGACTGCCTGGCCCCGTCATTGCTGCTTGCAGCTATATTTCCCTATTCTTTTTGTACTTTTCTTTATTTCTTTCTTTCTCGCTCAACCTCTGTCAGGATCGGCCCACAGACTGTCATGGAAATCGTTGCAATATAAATCCCTTTCCTTTTCCTTTCGGTTACGTAAATACGTAAATAATGTTTGAATCTTAAACCATATTTTTAGACTGACAGAGACAAAGAAAGAGCAGATAATAAGGCAAGCCACCAACAATCTTATTATATAACACTGAGGGTATATGTGTGGCTTAAATACTGTAAAATAAATTTTAAATTAAAAAAATAAAATATAAATAACACTATACACTATCATAATTACTTGGGATATTCACACATATTATAATTTGTGAATGTATATTAATATATCGTGTAGCTATTCTCCATTGGATTTGTAGATAATAGAGTCGTAAGGGATGTTTATAGGTACATACAATATTAGATTAGAGGTTTGATAGATGTATGCATTAAGTAATCTGTAATGTTACTTTATGTAATGATGGCAACCTGATCAGATGCCAAAATCATCTCATGTGGCTCCTTTCGATACGAAGAAGCAGTGGCTCTACTCCGAGCTCCTCACCCTATCTCTAAGGATGAGCCCAGCCACCCTACGGAGGAAACTCATTTTGGCCGTTTGTATCTGCGATCTCGTTCTTTCAGTCACTACCAAAAGCTCATGACCATAGGTGAGGGTTGGAATGTAGACAGGCAGATCAATCTAAAGCTTTGCCTTATGGATCAGCTCCCTTTTCACCACAACGGTCCGGTACAAAACCTGCATCACTGCGGACACACCAACGCACCAAACCATTTCACACTCACTCGTGAACAAGATCCCGAGGTGCTTGAACTCCTTCGCTTGGGGCAGCAACTCTCTCCCAATCCAGAGGGAGCAATCCACTGTTTTCCAGGAAAATTCATCCCACCTTCCCATGTTTCCCAGTTTCCTTCCTACATTGCGGCCTCTGGTCGTTCCCCTCCACCCACCCGGATCACTGACGACCACCCAGCTGTTGGAGGTACCAGTACCTTGGTAACTGGGAAGGATATGGAGAGCCAGAGGTTAGTAACTGGATATCCCGCCAGCTCATTTTGGACCCCTCTCTCATCCAAGACTTCTATAGAGACCACCCTGACATGTCACCGGGCGGCTCTCATTGAGGGTGGGGGTAGTGTATGTGGGTGGGTGTGTGTGTGTGTGGGCGTGTCTGTCCTCCTGATTGTGGGTCATTCACTTCACCTGCCCAGGCTGCACATCTGCCTTCCATCAATTCACCAACCCAAGTACCGGAGTACATGTACTCCGGTACTCCATCCACTCATTGCCAAGTCCTTGTTTCCTCTACAGTGTTTCCACTACACTACAGTCTCTCGCTCTCGGCTGCTCTGCAATTATATATTCAGTTATTCTTCGTGTTGTTTGCATTACCTGAACTTACTGTGGTTCCGTGTGCTCCCAGTATCACTACCTGCCTGCCTTGCCTGTTCGTTTACTAGAGCCCTGAGCTCATCCAACATCCAGCTCAGCTCAGCTCTGCCATCGCCTCTCCACCTTCTGCCTGCTATCCTCATTCCCCTTTGTTCCTATAATAAACCCCTTTTCATATTACCTAATTCCATTGTCTGTGTCTGCATTTGGGTCTGCCCTTTACTGATCGTAAGACAAATGTTAGCTTTACTATTTGTGCAACATGGTTTTGTACTATAATTCCTGCACCATTCCTTGAAAAGAAATTACACGGACAGAAGAGTTTAAACAGAACGTTTTCCAATAATTTACCGTGGCAAAGAAATGAGTCTGCAGCAAATTAAGAACTACAATCTTTTCTACTTCTTCTTTTTTTTTTTTAAATATGAGCTAGGTGGATTGTTGTTGTTTTTTCTTCTTGGATGCTGGCTCCCCCTACTGGTAGTAATCTTTACATCCCAACATGTCTTTTTAGTCTACTGAACAAAAGGTTAGGTCTGTTACTGTTAGTGGATGTTTATAGTAGTTGTGGATGGATGGATGAATGAATGGATGAATAAACCCTGCCCAGAAGATAGCTTCTTACACATGGGGTCATATGAAGTGAATGACTATGACGTACTTGCAACATCAGCGTTAAGGCAAGAACTTTGCTTCTCACAGATCGGGAGGAATAGCTCAAAGATAAATAGAACTATCCCTCCTTTTTACACACTTTAGATCTCTTGGTCACATTACATGTTGCCATGACAACGTTATGTCATTATGTCAGCGGTACAATATGCCTCTGTCTCAGCCTTGCTCATCAGTTTAATGGATTACGTCTCTCTTAGAGGTCTTATTGCACTTTCTTAGACAACTGTGTTTGGTTGACAAGATGGAGGCTCAACGATCTATCAGTGAAAGGGATGGATGTTTGCTGCAAACAAAAAAAAGATATGTCAGGTTTTTGTGTAAGAGTGTAGTATGTTTTCATATGGTGTACGATATACAGCCATGTGATTTGGAGATTCGAATTATGCTAATTGTGGCTCTAGAAGCGCACATGTGCACGCGCGTGTGTGTGTGTCTGTCTGTCTGTCTGTCTGTCTGTCTGTCTGTCTGTCTGTCTGTCTGTGCAAAAATACTTTTAATGACTGCTATGGGAGTCATTTACACTGCTCTCAATTCAAAGAGGGGTGCTTTTAGGAAGAATTATGTTTAGGGTCACAAGTGTGTATTGGTATTGGACCAGTGTTAAATGGGTGGTAGTGCTAATGTGGTATGGCCAGTAGGTATTTTATACCCTCATTGAGCAGAGTGGCTGGGTGCTACACTGTAGGTGTTTCTGGAATACCGTTTAGTGAACGGTTCACTTCATAAGTAGGTAAATTATCTAAGAAGTTAATGGTTATATGACTATATGGTTGTTAGGAACTTGGACTACTTAAACATGTGAACAGAAACTATATATATATATACATATTCCACATATAAAAATGTGGAATCTTGTGTTAATTCAAACAGAAATACACCCAGCCATCTGAGTATTCCAGCAAACAGCACAATTTTCCAAAAATGAAGGGAAGTCGGAAAAACCACAGCTATTCACGAGCTGCGGCGAGCCACCCACCCTCCTCCCCCTCGCCTGGAAGCCGTCGAGCTGTTCTCCAGATGTTGCAGCCTGCAAGCTCGGCTTATGGCATATTGACTACAGCCTCCTCCTGACAGACAATGCAAACGCAACAGGGGGAAATGGAGAGGGCTCATGCACTCCGGAACACAAACAGGGCAAGATGTGAGGACTTCTGAGCATCACTGTCAGCAACACATTCCACATATGGCTCATATGAACATATCCTTCTTTCTGATGGTTAAAGTAATTAAGGATAGTTCCTCTTTGAGCTAGCCTTAAGTGTATGAACAGCTTTTCTTCTTTCATGTTTACAGTGCATGAGATGATTGCTATTCTAATGCATGGGGTCTTGGTCAACCTGCAGCACAAGAACAGGGTGCACAGCTATCACACGCACAGACAGACAGACAGACAGACACAGAGAGAGAGAGAGAGAGAGAGAGAGAGAGAGAGAGAGAGAGAGAGAGAGAGAGGGGGCGTTAATAAAGGACAGTAAACAACTTCTTCAGTGGGGTTTACTTGGGGTTCCTGCTGTACGGCGCTGACAGAGATTCCCCTCTGGGATCTTTTGTCCTCACAAATGGACCAAACAAAAGCTTATTGAGGAATTTCTAGGAAGGCCAAGCTGTTGAAATGGAATGCCCTTTCTCTTGTTTGGCTCAGTGCTTGAGTCGTAATCATTCACTGCTTGAGCTTGTGAGATGGGGCCTCCCTGACAGACAGACAGGGGCGAACATCCTTCTCCTCTTCACTACCCTCAATAAACCTTGTTAGCTAAACACAGATGGGCAGTGAGCTGGTCATTGTTAATGATGACATGTGCAAAAGATAAATGTAGGTAATTGCCGTAAATCACTCTTTTTTTTATGATCGCTGTCTTTGATGTTGGACCATCATTACCCTTGCTATTAGTCTACTGAATAGAGGAATAGACACGAGAGCAGACTATATAACATCACGTTGGCCGACATGCATTTCTTATTTGAGCAAGGACGGTTATTTGAGTTACAATTTAATTCACATTGGCTTTACATAGTCTATAACTCATTTAGTAAAACTTGTTATAGAATTGTTATTTAATTCAATACAATAATGATAATATATAATGAATCCTAATGAATAGGGGGCAGGTAATTATAAGATTTTTTTCTTCTTCCTGCTCCTTTTTGCCCATGGGGGAACTGGATATATGTTGCATGTATGAAAACTTGTGATTACTCCCATGTGCAAAACAAAAAATAAAATGAAATGAATGAAAATGAATCCTATTGTCATATATGGGCTAATTATAACAGTGGAGGAGGAGTTTTCTGTTGTTATGCAACAACTTCTCTGGCCGCCTGCAACCGTCCGTTGAGTTCTTTGCTCTGATGTTTTACGCTGGTAGCCTATTGGGATTTAGAGTTTCGCATATATTGGAATTCTGGAGGATTCTCGTGTAGGCTACATGCAACATAATATCTTTAGTGGACCGTTTGAATTTTCTGCAACATGCAAAACACATTGAGGAATATGTCTGGGAGAGAGCTGGCTTGAACCTGCGCATTAATGACTGTTTAAGTAAAGGAAAAACAAACAGTTGGTTAAACAGAAGTGGTTAAATGGTTTTCAGATTTTCTTTATTTTACTGGTAGAAAAGTTTCTCTTCGCGGGCTGCATGTGGGCTCCATGTAAACTGCTGTGTCAGACATGGGAAGCGGTTTAAGCAGAAGCAAAAGGGTCGCACCTGCGTGTGTTGTCGAGATAAATGTATCCAAAAAAGATGCCACTGCTGCAAGTCGTCCGAAGGAGGTGAGACGTTCTTTTAACCGATTCAGAACACCTAACTTTACAAACTCCTCTAACTTTGCTCAAGTGGATGATGGCCACGGTGAGAGACGCGTTTCTCGATGCACAGCAGATGAAATAGGACAAACTCATCATGAGGACCAAGGAGATGTCTCTAGAATGAAAAATGGACAGACGACGTCTTTCATCCGATCCAGGACTTACGGGTTGTGTCATTTTAAAAGAGTCAAGTCCAACTCAGGGTTCAATTCTACGCCTCCATCGCAACCTTTGACTATAGCTGAAGAGTCCCATGGCACAGAAAGTGGTTCTGAAGATGTCAACAAACATGGGAACAATGTGTTCAGCCATCCCAGAAAACACGCACCCCTGTGCCGCAACAACGAGCAGAAAGTGAGTTCTTAATTAATGTCAACTTTTATTTATTGATGATTAAATTAAAGGTAGCCTGAAATAATACCTTGGAGCAACATTGCGCTTTTAATTCAGGTGATTCCAAGGCGACGCAATGAATCAATCGATGAATTAATTAATTAACTAACATGACAAGAAAAGAAAGCCGCTAAAGAAAATGTGATTGTTAAGTCTTTCCAGGTCTTGTGTCCAAATAATGCGTCTGTGGAACAGGTTCCCAAGACAGGAAACGGTTTGTGAGTATGCCATCTGATTAATTATTGATTTTCGAGAGCAGTTGTGCATTCACTCGACTTCTGTAGTAAAGGCTAACGGAGACCAGATCACATTTACCGAAAAGGTATCACAATTCCAAACCATTGTTGCAAGTCTAGACTAATCCAGACACAATTGCATATAAAATCATGGCAGCAAGAGGGGGTATATTTCGCCAAAATGCGCTGTAAACAGTTTATAAAAAGACACACTAATC
>OMPB01057302.1:0-10732 GCA_900312615.1 Stylephorus chordatus | reverse complement strand
ATCCTCTCAAGGTTTCTTCCGTTTTTTTTAGGGAGTCGTTCCTTGCTCCGGGCTGGGGGGTGTCGTTAAAAATGTGGGCCTGTAAAGCCCTTTGAGACTGTAAAAGTGATAAAGGGCTATATAAATAAATATACCTGAACTTGGTTGAATGTGATTGATTATACTCCAATGGCTTAAATAAAATGACATGACTATATATATAGGTCAAATTAATTCACGTGTTTATTTAGACTCTTTATGTACATGTATTTTCTGTTGTTGCCAATCCTTAAGGAGTCTGATATAGGGAAATAGCTACTAGACTATGGTTAAAACATTTGAGTTTGATCCTAGATTTAAAAACACAGCTTTGCTTATATCAATACATACATTTGATTATGGCATTTATAAAGACGTCTCCCCACCATTTTATTACCGAAGGTAATATATAATGGTTAACCGATTTGGTTCATCTATCAAAATGAGATTAAAACAGAACGTACACATAAGAGATGAATTTGGAGAGGATTTAATAACACAAACTTTGAGATTTTTTTTACATGTACACAAATTATAAATATTACTAAAGCTATCGTTTCACCCTCCTGCCTCTTGTGGGACCAAATTCATCATAATTGCAATATAATAAGCCTTGAAATATTAGCCAGACAATAATTAACCATTTCAAAGTGAACTGAACAATCTACTGAAAAAAGACTGCTGAATCTAAACCAATAGTTATTTTATATATGCTCCATGTATAGGATAAGAAAAAAAGGGAAAGAAAATCCAGTAAAATCGCCAGTAGGCTCCAGCCCTGCGTTGTGCGGCTGATGTATAAAGAAAAGTATCCATTCCAACACTAACCTGATTTGCGTGGCGATATTAAACAATCCACTCATTTCAGTTTGATAACTTTTAAAGAAGTAAGGACATTTACTATAATAACTGAAAAAGAAAACCGTTGCAAACCAATCTCTGTTCAATCAATCCGAGTAAAAGGAAAAACATAAAAATGTTATAGTTTTAAAAGTAATGGAATACAACAACTGCAATTGTTAAAATATTTAAATTTGGAAAAAAATGTTTGGAAACAAAACTGCATGTAAAGGCAGTTAAACAAATGTGTGGCTCTATAATTAATCTGGCCAGGGAAAGCTTGTGGACACAACCAAAAAGCACATGTTTTGTATAACTATGTATAAGAGATACACAACAACCTTGTTAAGATAGAAATAAATAACAAACAAATATTGAATGATTTCAGGGTTACAATATTAAGGCAATGCTCTGGCGCGTTTCTTCTCATTTCTCACACAATTTCAATGCATGTTAAATTAGCGATGACTCCATACTATAGTGAATGATTTGTGCACCCACAGAACTCAAAAGAAAGCCATGTGTTCTGTCTGACTTGCGCCCCCTGCTGGCCACACGCCGCGGTTACTTTCCATGTCAGAGAAACGCAAGGATTTAAATCTATAGTTAAAATTCAGATTCAGATCAGACAGCTTAGCCTGCTCCAAGCGGGCAAGACAAAATTGATAAGTCATTTTCTTTTTTAAATGGACATTTTCATCAGTGCAATACTCAAAAAAACAAAAACAAAAAAAAGCCTATTGCATTAGAGCCCACTCTCGCTGCAAGAATTTTTTTTTAAACGGGGGCCAGGCAATAAAAAAAAAAAAAAAAAGTTTATTAAAAAAAAAATGTATTGAGAAAAAAAAATATCCAGGACTGTGGCTTCTCCGCAGGTCACATGTCTCACCCTCAGCCTAGTGAAGGACTGTGGCTTCTCCACAGGTCACATGTATCGCCCTCACCCTAGTGAATGTAGGCTCTGTAGACTGCTGACATGTCATTGTCAGACTGGTCCAGCGCCTTAGCCCTTTTGTATACCTGAAGAGGCAAAACAAAACCACAGCGCAGGTGTAAGGCCTTGTTTCACCCTGAGCGAAACCCCCGAGTAGTGGTGGTGGTGATGGTGGTGGTGATGGTGATGGTGGTGATGGTGGTGGTGGTGATGGTTGCGTGGGCTTACCTCATTGGCGGCTGCTGCCATTGGGGTTGGATGGTTAGCCATGTCGCCCATCGATATGGCTAACCGAAGGTCTTTCTGAATATGTTTCAAATAGTAGTCTGGCTTGAAGTTACCCTGCAGGATGTCTGCAACACGACAAGAAATGTCAGTAACAAAAAAAAGGAAAACTAGTCATGAATGTCATTACATTTAGTTATGCGAGAGAAAAGAAAAGAAAACAAACATCAAGGTCACCTGCTGTTTCCAAGGGCGTTCTACGGTCGTAAACATTTGTCTGTAGGCGTTTTTCACACGGACTTACTTTGGCATTTCTGATCCACAAAGGTGCTGGCCATTTGTCCCTGACACAGGATGTCCAGCAGGGTCTGCTGAGACTGGCCCGTGGCCTGGGCCAGAGTGAGGCCTTCGGCGATGGTGGCCATGAAACTTCCCTGCACCATGTTCAGAATGAGCATCATCTTCGCTGCGTTTCCCGCCTCGCCTTCAAGGAAATACGACGTTCAGAGATTTAACATCGTGTTCTGATAAACGCGTATTATATTGCCGAATTAGGCTGCGGCTACTTTTAATAGGGTGCGTTAATGTATTACGCAGAGCAAACTTTTATCTATCACGGTGTCTGTCCGCAAATAATTGAGGAAAGCGTCCCGAGCGCGGGCTGAATCTACCTAGAAAGAAGGAGGTCTTGCCCATGGCCTGGAAGCAGCTGCTGCAGTCTTCATAGACGCTACGGTCCCCGGCTGCCAGAATGACCAGCATCCCATCATTGGACAGCTGCTGGCTGCCAGCCACTGGGGCCTCCAAGAAGCGCCCACCCCGTGTTGTGATTAACTAGGTGGGGAGAACACATTAAAGGGCTTCACCAACACTGATCCTTAGGACTAATTCTTTAGACCGTAGGATTTCACTCGTCAGGTTGTACCTTTGGGGTACAAATGTACCCCAAGTGACTGTTTTACAGAAGGTTGGCTTCGCCATATCTATGAGCATTCCACCGTGGTGATGTGTTCCCAGAATTATTGAGATTGGTGTGGCTAGAATTG
Source organism: Stylephorus chordatus (assembly GCA_900312615.1). Taxonomy (NCBI): domain Eukaryota; kingdom Metazoa; phylum Chordata; class Actinopteri; order Stylephoriformes; family Stylephoridae; genus Stylephorus; species Stylephorus chordatus. Next base: position 7,669 of record OMPB01057302.1, on the reverse strand, counting down.
TTTTCTCAAGCTTTATGCAAACATTAGTTCATCAAACCTTAGTCCAGAATTATTATTTTTTTAAATGTCATTGAAAATTCACCCAATGATGGATGCCATTTATTTATTTTCCATGATGACTTACTTTATTTAGCCCTTTTCGCCTCATTTAGAAAACATCACAAATGACCAAAAGAGACCAATTAGATGGTTAGGAGTTTGAAGTTGAACCAGTCTGTGTGTGTCCGTGTACCTGTGAGAGTTCTGCGACGGTCTCGGGGTCGACAGTGGACATCTCCACGTAGCACTTCCCAGGTCTGATCCCCTGCAGGACTCCACTGGGGCCCAAGACCAACTACAGAGCAAAACAAACAAAACAATGGGCCTCATGCAAGAACCACTCGTACGAACAGATTCTTTCTTAAGTGGCGTGTACGAGTGATTTAGGAGAACTTGAAGCAGATTGAATATTCTCTTAAGACACGAACAAAATTTACGAGTGGTGCAATTAGTTGTTATCCAAACCTAAGTTTTTCCCTAATGGATTGTACGTTTCATTACTTTTAAAGGAGTAATGCAGTGATTGAATTAACACTTGCCAGTTGTTTACGAGGGTGATTTACACACACAGAAAGTTAAGATAAGAATGTAAAATTGTTCTTGCATAATGAGGCCCAATTAGAGGGGGGAAAAAAAAATCCCATTTTTACCTGGAACAACAGAATAATCTTTGTGTTTACACTCACGTCTTTGGCGGCCTTTGGGTCGGAAACGCACGAGAAAGTAATATCGCACATGGAGACGACCTCTGCTGGGGTCCGGCCCAGTCTGGCCCCCTCCTGGATAAACAGGTCGCACTGGTACAACAGATACGGTCCAGTTGCTCAATCGTTCACAAAACATGTACATTAAGGAGGAAATAAGATAATATGTACTTTGTACAAATGTTTTCTTTGCAGATCTACACGATTCACGTAGATGACCTATTTTGAGGTAAAAACGGCAAATTTCGCCGAAAGGTGACAAGTTTGTATAATAGACAACACATCTGTATATACGGATAAGGACAGACAGGAGAGGAAGTTACGACAGACCTTCTCTGCCGTGCGGTTCCACACCGTCACCACGTGTCCCATCTTCAACAGGTTGGAAACGATGCCGCTTCCCATGAGCCCCAGACCGAGGAACCCTATCCTGGAGCGAGGAGAGCCAGAGGAGAAGAGCGGTTACGTTACAGAGACAGCTTCTGGAGCGAGGAGAAGAGAGGTTACACTACAGAGACAGCTTCTGGAGCGAGGAGAGCCAGAGGAGAAGAGAGGTTACACTACAGAGACAGCTTCTGGAGCGAGGAGAGCCAGAGGAGAAGAGAGGTTACACTACAGAGACAGCTTCTGGAGCGAGGAGAGCCAGAGGAGAAGAGAGGTTACACTACAGAGACAGCTTCTGGAGCGAGGAGAGCCAGAGGAGAAGAGAGGTTACACTACAGAGACAGCTTCTGGAGCGAGGAGGGCCAGAGGAGAAGAGAGGTTACACTACAGAGACAGCGTTCGATCCAGTGAGCCGATGGCTTCACTCAAGTTAACAGCGCCTACAACAAGAAAAGCTTCTCTCCTAGCATGCTTGGTGCAGGTAAATGTTTGTCGTCATGTCAAGAAACTAGTGCGGTGCCCGTTCGAAACATGCCTGTTCCAAAGAGGCGTTATTTGGATAAACTGACTACACATCACATTAACAGTCGCAGAGCCCTGAAGCCCTGACCTGCTGCTGCACAGAGCTGAGCTTGTTTATTCAAAGTTTATTAATAATAAGATATTACACGTGTCGCGTGTCCAAATTGCGTCCGTATAATGTCTTATGATTTTCTCTCAGATATTTTGCTGCCATGGGGACATGAGACTTGCATGTTTTGGCATTTGTTGTGTCCAAATATATTAGAAAAACCACCTCGCTTAAAATCCGATTTAAAGGAGTTAAATCGGTTGGTCGGTTTTATTGCGGTTGGTCGGTTTTATTGGCGTGGTTGGACTGTGCTGAAACGGAGCGGAATTAAAGCCAATGTAAATACAGAGTCCTTCCTTTAATTAAATTGTGTGAGTCCCCAGAAATACACCCGCCAAGTGTGAAGTACATCGGATGAATGGTTGCCGAGATAATCCAAGGACATATTACAGACATGCATACAAAGAGTCCTTCCTTTATTAGTTGTTAAACGACAAATGTGCTTTTTTCAGGAAAATGTGATCAAAAGCTGAAATACCTTTTATCTGTGGGTGTGATGCTTCCATTGATGGCTGTGCTGTCTGCTGCTTGGATGGATGTAGACCCTGTATCCTGGGGGGAAAAACAGAGCAAGAACAAACCCGGAGTGACGCACAGCTCAGCACGACATAGCATGGTCTGAGTGGTAAATGTGACCTGCAGCCATTGATGAAGAATGCCAAGTGAGATTCTAAGAGGAAGTTTAACAGTGCAGTTAAACTTTTCCCTCAGCGAAGAATGGTACACGTCTACATTCTAACACGTCAACAGGCTGAAAGGTAGGATTTCCTTTGATTCTAAATTTAAAAAAACAATAAAAAAAACCAAAACACTTTACTTCTTCGATGATTTTCAGACGCTTGCTGATGGGTTCCATTGATGAAGCAGGCTGTAAGGAAAGGAGATGGAATAGTTAAGTCAAACAGTGAAAAAGTACCCCTTTATACACAGTAGAGAACAGCTATTAGACATGTGAGGCGGAAATCACTACACACACACACCGGACAACACGCAGGACAAACACGCAGGACATGTTAGTTGATATATCCTTTCACAGGTGTGGCCGTATGCGTAACTGGTTTTGCACTTAACCAGGTTGTGGTCATGCATGTCAAAACTCCAAAATTCCAGTGGGAGCTAAGGTTAACAATCGCAGGACATTTTTGATTAATTAGACAATCAAGCAAATAATCATTTTCCTGCGCTTCACTCACAATTGCCCCATCAGGAAGTTTATTTAAGTGATAAGGTACGAGAGGCAATGTTATATCGTGACTATAGTCACATTTAAAGGGTGTTAGGCCTGATGCGAAGCGGAGGATAATGGCACACTTTCAATAAAATTATTTTTAATTAACGTTGTCAATTTCCTTTCAGTAAATCTGCCAGAGAATATAGTCCCTGGTACTTGTGGCTGCTGCCATGCAACAGAAACAAAGTTAGGAATGCTAGTTAGTGCAGTGTTTTGTTTTTTCAATTCAAAGGCGTCGATAACTTTTTTGACTACGAGAGCATGACTTCCACCTGAATTGCAAAATTCGCTTTCAAACCACTCGTCAATGCCCATGCTCACGTTTGTTTGCTAGCTAGATAAATTGTAACAATATTATTAACGACTGCCGACCACAGAATCTAATTCTCAGAATACCGTTGCGCAGCGTAGTGATACTGTATTAAACACATCCAGGTAAACAGGTGTATAGCTTCATAGGTGTGCTATACCATGCTATATAGCACGGCTTCAAATGCGGTTCAGCCAATCATAATCAAGGATCAGAACTATCCATTTTATTTATTTATATATAACAAATAAATAAATAAAAGCGTAGATGAAGATAAAGCGTTAGGAGAATGTCAGGGTGGTCAAAGGCTCCCTGTTCGGTCCAATTTGCAATCAGCCAGATCCATTGTCAGTTGTTGCAATTTTGTAGTCACCACCATGGAATTATCAATAAAGACTACAGGCAATGCATAAAAAGTACACACACTCACACTCTGACCCAACAGTGTTCATCAAAACTAGAGTCAGGAAAAAGAAAACTGCAAACAAAATAGACTGATAAAAGTTACTTCCAAGACAATGTTCTATAAAAAAATATTCACTAAATATCCAAGCTTTGATGGCTGCTGGAACGGGTTAGGCCATTTGTTAATTGCAGAAACCTCTCGCTCCCCACTGTAGTCATAGCATGTTTGACATTAGGGAATCACTTTGTTACTGCATACAATCAATAATTCCATATTTTTTCCAAAAGCCCTGGCATTTGCTCCTCTAACGTTAAGATCCCTGTGGATTCAGAGATCGATGATGGTTAGGTTTCCGTAGTTACGGTGAAGGATAAATCCCAGCAGCCATTGTCGCTTAAAATCACTATGAACTATGAAGAGGACAGAGCGCATAAGTCAAAACCTCCATTGTTGTTTTTTAAAGGTTCCCTCTTACCTTCTCAGATTGGCTGAGGAGGAAGTGGTGGAAATGTGGGTCATCCTTCACAGGCTAAAATTAAAACAAGATTTTAATTGGAAAGATGTCTCAATGGGCATGCATTAACCCCAATAGAGGCAACCACCATTATTATGTAACTAGCAACAATCCGTGAACCATATGCGGAAATCATTGGGCGTTAACTGATGGTATCCGACATCACTTCAGACGGGCAGCTTCAAAGTCGCCGTTTTATTTGTCAAATGCACAGTACAACCTTGAAACAGGGCAACAACTACATAGTAGGCATACACAAATATTACATTATTAAAAAGAGACAAATAAGGGCAAAAATAGCACAAAGAATATGTCAAGAAGAGCAAATATATATAACAGTAAAACACTAGTAGACTGTAAAGATGGGGAATATGGACAATACGAATCAATAGAGATTAAATATTATAAATATTATAAATTATAAATACCAGAGCATACATTGAGTGATCATGTGATCATTATGATTAATGTTGCTGCTTGGGCCTGGGTGAAAACTGTTTGTGAGTCCGATAGTCTGCTTGGATGCTCCGGTAATGTCTACCAGACGGCAGCAACGTGAACAGTCCATAGCCTGGGTGGCGTTTCTGTGCTTTCCTAAGGCATCATGTGTGACAGATGCCTTGCACGGAGGGGAGGTGCCAGCCAATGATGCACAGCTGCTGTACCAGGCAGTAATGCAGCCAGAGAGGATGCTGTCAGTAGGGCACATATAGAAGTTTATAAGAGTGTAAGTACGCAGCGTCAGTGCAGAGGAGATGAGGTTACCCATTCTCACCACCGGCCCATCAGGAAGTCCAGGATCCAGTTGCAGAGTGAGGTGTTAAGACCCGGGATCCTGAGTTTGGGAACAAGCTTAATTGTGTTGAATGCTGAGCTGTAGTCTATAAACAGCATCTTCTCATAATGTTTCCCTTATCCAGGTGGGAGAGGGTGGTGTGTGCACTGTCAGGGCGATGGCATCGTCCATAGATCTGTTGGGGTGGGTAAGCGAATTGAAGAGGGTCCGAGGATGAAGGGTGGAGCAGACGTGGGTTCTGACTAGCTGCTCGAAGCACTTCATGATGATGGAGGTCGGTGCTACAGGGCGGTAGTCATTCAGGCAGGTGATGGAGGGTTTCTTTGGTACGGGGACAATGGTGGTCTGTTTGAAGCAGGCGGGGACTACAGACTGGTTTAGGGAGAGGCTGAATATAGAGGTGAATACACCCGCTAACTGGTTGGCGCACGCTCCGACGACACGCCCTGGAATGCCATCTGGCCCTGGTGGGAGGGTTTACCCCTTTAAAAGCTCTCCTCACGTCAGCAGTAGTTAGGGACAGAGTGCAGTCGTCCTGGTCCTCAGCTAGCCTCACAGAAGGGATGGTGTCGCTCCCCTCAAACCATATGTACGTAGGTGTTGAGCTCGTCGGAAAGAGAGCCAGTAGCCAAATCTTGTCGATTTGCGCTATACAACATCCGCAGGATCCGGCCCTTCCTCACAAGGGAAGCGACGCAGTTCTTGGTTCAGGTGCTGGTCATCTCCCGCCTGGACTACTGCAACTCGCTGCTGGCTGGACTGCTAACCTCTGCTATCAAACCTCTTCAGCTGATTCAAAAATGCAGCAGCACGCCTCATGTTCAACCTACCGAAGTTCAACCATGTGACCCCCCTCTTTTGTGACCTGCACTGGCTCTCTGTAGTAGCTCACATCAAATAGAAGACACTGATGCTGGCATACAGGGCCCCCGCCTACCTCCAAGCGATGGTGAGACCCCATGTTCCTGGTCAGGCACTCCGGTCAACCACCTCAGCTGCCCAACTGGTACCACCATTGCAAAGAGGAGGTAGGGGCCGCTCAACTAAGTCACAGCTTTTCTCGCAGTTTCCGTGGAGTGTCCTGTCTTGAAGCCTGACTGTAGAGGGTCAAGGAGATTCTGTGTGTTTGGTTTAGCTGCTGAATGGTGGTATTATAGTTAAAGATAATGTTTGGTTTAGTTGCTGAATGGTGGTATTATTAAAGATAATGTTTGGTTTAGCTGCTGAATGGTGGTATTATAGTTAAAGATAATGTTTGGTTTAGTTGCTGAATGGTGTGTGTGGTATTAGTTAAAGATAGAAGGAAGAAGTCAAAAGGCACATTGGTGTGAAATGAAACTACTGTATAATAGGATGTACCAGTAATCATTCTCATTTAGTGCTAGCCTCGCTTGCCAGTCTCTATGAGACACTTCAAATCACTAATTTAGTGCTAACATAACTTCCTTATTTACTGATGTTAATTCAGTGCAACACTGATATATTGCTCTACATTAATTGGCTCTACTGTGTGTCCCACGTGAATATCCCTGTTACGTCACTCTAAACCCCACGTGGGTCTAAGACATTCTTTGGTCTAATTCCTAATGAATGAGGACGCCTTTAGGCCTATAGTAACATTGTATTAGTCAATTGTTCAACATTAACCTTTAAATCATAACCATTATCTTTACCTAATCATCTCCACAATCAAAACCATTGCAACATAATTTAGAATGGCCAATTCACAGATTTTCAATGTAATAGGTAATCTGCTTACCTTGATTCTCTGGTACCAGATTGCAATGTGATTAATCGTAGAGACGAAGGCCCCCGTCGAATTCAAGCCCCACGTTGGAAGCGTCAAATTGTCAAACCCAGCTAGCTTTAAAAAGTCAACCAAACTACTTCTAACTTTTCAAAGATGATTTAATACAAAATGGTAGACAATTAACTAATACAATGTTGATCAGCTGAGCTCTCCCCATATGACCATTCTGGCAAAGAGCCAACATGGAACGAGAGCGTCTTTTTGCCTTCAGAGCTGTTATATACCCTATGACAAAGGCTGTGTTCCAAACCGTTCCCTATTCCCTATATAGTGCACTATATAGTGTGTCAGCCATTTTGTAGTGCTGTTCCAATTCTCAACAATTAATTTCGTTCCCGATTGAGTCCACTACTAAATACCCACAATTCACTGCGATTTCTAGTGAACAGAATATGTACACTACAATTTCTCCCCTGTCCCACAATGCAATGCAGAGACAATTTAGATGAAAGGATGGCAGAAGGGATGATGGAAAATTACGTATATAAATGTAAGTAAAGTTAAGTTATCTGCCTTTTTCTGTATTTAACATGTTTATAGCCTAGCTTTTGTATGTTTTTGTAAAGCCCAGTAAGTGTCATTACATTTGAAATGTGCTACAATAAATATTTGCCCGAGCGCTGCTGATCAGCAGTGTCGAACAGAGCTAAGAGCTTTCCTGTCGTAATGTTAGGCTATCTAGCATAACGTTAGCAACGACTGGCTTTTATGTTAACTTTATTATAAACTAAATTTAAAATTTCGCATATTCCAAGGGACTGATGAGGACGTGGCAAAAATGATTCAGCTTCGGCTGAATCACAAGGCTGCTTTTTCCCCCCGTTATTTTCCCGACTGAATTGAA
>OMPB01057285.1:2989-14788 GCA_900312615.1 Stylephorus chordatus | reverse complement strand
AAAAAAAAAAAAAAAGGGGGGGGGGGGGGATGGAGGCTATAAGGGGAAACCACCGCCAGCCACGAGAAGCCGAGGATCAGCTCAGCTAAGAGGGAAAAGGGGCCACATGAATCATCTGGCGAGGGATTTTTCAGGTCACTTACACCGTAAAACAGAGACGGGGGTGAAGACGGTGATAGTGACAGACGGAGAGAAGGAAAGGGAGAGACGGAGTGAGAATATCTTAAGACAGAATGAGAGAGAGAGGGAGAGGGAGGGAGGGAGTGGAAAAAAAAAGAGGAAGAAAGAGAACGGGAGAATGAAAGCAATGTAATGCTATGCACATCGAATTTCCCTTAATATGATTTTGTGTTCTGCATCTATTCAAGTCAGCCCTGATTTGGTTGTGTGTTCTAATCGCATCAGAGCCAGGATTTGCTCTGGCTTTTTTACCGCGGTTGTGTTGTTGCTGAGGGTTAGGCTTTTTTTCCCTATTGGAGTTGGCATCAGCCTACATGACACAAATCCCCTCTGATAAATTAAAAATGATTGATTCAGAGTCAAAGATGGAAACCGCACTGCAGGGAGAGTGTGTGTGTGTGTGTGCGTGCATGTGCTTGTGTGTGTCTTTGTGTGTGTGTGTATGTGTGTGTGTGCATGTGCTTGTGTGTGTGTGTGCGTGCGCATGTGTGTGCGTGTGCATGCGTGTGTGTGTGCTTGTGTGTGTGCGTGCATGTGTGTGTGCGCGTGTGTGTGCCTGTGTGTGTGTGTGCGTGCGCATGTGTGTGTGTGTGTGCGCCTGTGTGTGTGTGCTTGTGTGTGTGCGTGCGTGTGTACGCGTGTGTGTGCGACTGGGTGCACGGAGCTGAAAAATGTCTCAAACAATCAGAATCATCAAGGGTAAGTCGGAAATGTCAAAAATTCCGAACTTACCCTTTATAGTTCACAAACATGCAAGAGGAGTGTCTGATGGGACAGTTCCTTGATCTGACCTTCCCACGTCTGGCATCAACTCCGTGAGGTCGTCCAAGGTTGGATTCCTCTTCAGCAGCTTCTTGTACAGGGCCACTGGGAAGTGGAGCTCCACTATCGTCAGGTTGTAGATGGCCAGACCGCAGACAACCCCAATGAGATGGAACAAGTCGATGTCCTCAAACGTCTGGAAGGGACGATAATCATTCAGGATTTACAGATACAATAAAGACTTTGACCAAATGTCTTGCCAAGGCATACCCCGGTCGCTAGTTACTGGACAAAAGGTACTAATATGCATTGTATTGTGAAAGATATCAACAAAGATTATTGTTGGAAGTCGAAGCACACGCACACACACTTTGGTTTTGAAATATGCACCTTGTTTGAAAACCAAATGAGTCTGGACTCTTCGTAGTAGCGAAACATCCCATATTTAGGATCCAGCAGTTCTCTCATGATCAGAAGGAAGAATTCCTTTCTGACACCCCCTGCATCGACTGCTTCTTCTCCAACAAAGATCACCTGCCATGAGCGCCGAATCCAAAACGTTAGCACCGTGCCAATACCTTGTATGGTCTTGTATTAACAGCAGCACGGGATAAATACAGCAGAGAAATACTTTTGGTTCATTTGTTAAACACATCATTGCAGCCACTGTAACAACCTTTTTGTAAAACTAAAACAAACAACTAAAAAAGGGTTTCAATGACAATGGATATTTGTGCATTTTAATAGTAAACGTGAAAGACACATTTCTATTAAATGTATTTTTCTGCTTGTGGGGCGAAGCCATCTTACGAACCGTGCTCTGTAATGTAACACTCACGCACCACATCAGATGAGAGTTTTATTTGTTTTTTTTTACTTTGAGAGGAGGCAATGTGACCAGTAACACGTTTCCTCAACAACTATTAAACCCAAGTAACAAACCTTGAGTGGCTTCTTGTAGTCCACGTTCTTGGACTTTCTGAGGACCTCCATGGTGTCCCCGACGATGTTTTCCCTCCGAACAATGAGGATAAGACAGGGGTTCACCGACTCCACCACCGGCAGGAACATGGAGCTGAAGTTCTGCCTCTGCGCCTGGTCCACCGCCATCTAAGTAGCGGCATGCACAACGGTAGAAAACGGCTAGCACGTGCACGCACTCACGACAGTTGACGAGAGAACCACCAGAGCGCTACAAGTGGGTCAGGCTACCTGCATCTGTATGACGGCGTCGGTCTGAAGCAACGTGGTCTTGGCCTGGGCGTCAAATACAAAAGGATACCTGCAGAGGGTGACCGAGCCTTCATGACCCTGCAGACGAAAAAACAAAACACTTCGGAATTGACTTTCCGCAGAATGGCAGCGCAACGACTCACGCGCGCACAACGTGAAATGTTAACAGTGACATGCCGGCATGGAACCAACACGTCATGCCCAATAGCACAGCCTCACCAGCGGGAACATCTGCTGCTGGATCCATGTGACGTAGTCATTTCTGATGTCAATCAACTCATCCAACTCGTGGATGTAGAATTTGTCGTACTGGATGATATGTCCGGCCCTCTCGCTGACCTGATGGTGCAACACAATGTCAGCCAGTGTCTTGGAAACATTCGGAGGATTACTGGACGTGATTTTTCCCCCCCGCTCACCGTGTGCAGGATCTCCAAGAGTCGGAGTGACGTGTGCAGGAAGCAGGTGAAAATCCTCTGCTCTGATTGGGGGATGCCCACTTTATGCATCCTAAGCAAGTACACCACCACCCCTTTGTACAATTCCACCAGCCTCTGGAAGACCGTGGGCTCAAAGGTTGTCCACCAGTTTCCTGGAGCAAAGAAGACGAAAAGAAAACGCACAAAAGGGAAAACCGAGAGAAAAAAAAGGCAGAGCTTGAGAAAAAAAAAAGTAAAAGAAGTGTCTGTGAGGAAATGAATTACGACATGGTGGGTTGGTATAGTGTGTCGACACGTCCGTCAGCTTACCCAGCACCTTCAGCGCTGTGTCTTTTAGGCTGACCAGCGACTTGGCGAAGGGGATGGCGAGGGTGATGTACGTGTTGGGGTCGCTAAACAGGGGACATTCAGGAAGAGTCAGGTAGAGACGCAGAGCCTCGATGTCTGGAGGAGAGCAGCTTATTCTGGGAATCAGGTTCTTCTCCAGACTGGCTGCAATCTGATAAAGCAGGAAATGAAGGCAGTTGAAACACGGTGGACAATTCTGTCGACGGGCTTTCTTCAATGGACTTCCTTTGATTGCAAAACACATTTCCATCACTCGTTTAGATAAAAAAACAAACCCAGAGAACTTTGAATGCTTGAATAAAAGGGTATAACCTGTTGTACTTTGGCTGCATAAGTGTGTATTATTTAAATAGCATCCTACTCGGAAGAAGGAGGCAGTGATGGTTTTAAAATAGTCTGGATTTCTGGCATTCGTTCTATAAATGGGTCTCAGGCTCCTTTTAACTACATCATTAATTCATTTAATTTAATTGGAGCATGATCTGACGGTATGTTTTTGATAACAAAATTAACTCAAAACTCAAATCAGTTGTTACTTTCTTTTTTCCTTTTAAAACCCTTGTACTTTTTGTTGTTTATGAACAAATTAACCCTGGTCCTGCCCTACTGTAAGGCAACATAATCACATCATACAGGAATGGCCAGACACACACAAAAAAAAAGCTGCAAAATTGGTGTGTACACTTATGTATAGTTGTACATTTGTGGGGCGGAGACCATGCGTTTGGCTAGTGCTTACCTGCTGAGCTATTTCAGCGTGAGTGGGCTGGATCAGTTTATGAAACAGTAGACAGGCCGTGTTCATGTCCACACCAGAATATTTACTGCTGGTGTTGTAGTGGTCTGGATGGCTTTAGAGTACAGACGCAGGACTTTATCATTTACCAGAAAGATATACGGGAACAATTATTTGAAAATATATACATTTATGTACGCAAAATATAATTTCTGTAAAGTATGTCTTTGAGTGTAGTAACATCGCTGCACAAACGTTCATTTTTTTCCGCAATCTACATAACATCTATAATAATCTAATCTAAAATAATAACGTCAACATTTTACTTAAATAAAATCATTTACACAAGACTGAAATCAAACTGAAATTCTGAGTACATTATTATTAGTATAGAGAAAGTGACAACCCCCCTAAAATTACCTTACAGCCAAGAAGGAGCCGTTGAGGCAGCTGGCTGAAGAGAACACCAGGTCAATCTCACTGTAGGAGTTACAAAACAACAAAAAAAACTGCTGTCAATGCATTCTAAATGAATAAGAGTAATAACTTTGAACTTTGTTTGGTGATGAGTGATTATTTGTTCATCTATTCTGTTTGACAAGACAAGCAGAGGCCTGACCTCGAGAAAAGCAGCTGCTGCTGAGTCAGATAACATACGACTCTGCGTCTTCGACTCTGTGTCTTATCTTGTCGACAAAGCATAGAAGTCCTCGACCTAAGTTGACCTGAACATAACTTTCCTTGCTTAAAGACTAACGCTAATGGTGTATAATACACTAGTATCTAGCCTTTTGTGGGCGTAAAGTATTTACGGTAACAGTTCGATAGGTTTAAGTACTGAAACACAGAGCGAGGCCTTCACATTTGCAGGTGGCATTCCCCACATCAACAGTGTATGAACAATCCCTCATTTCTCCTTCTAGAGGTCTGTCATTAAACAATGGGTGGTGTATTTACTTGGATATCTCTGGTGGGAGTCTCCCAGGCGAGAAAGTCAGCCATTTTTGTATTAGTTGAGGAGTCAATGTGCAAATTCTGGTACCCTCATCCTGCATCTTCCCATCCTCTGGGATCTGCTGGCTCTATACATATTACACATAAGCACAAACATACACATCCACACAAACACAGATATAACAACAGTCCTGTTAAAGGGGAAGTTCGGAATTTTTGATGTAAAGCTTCATTTTCGACTTACCCGTGATGATTCTGATTGTTTGAGACATTTTTCAGCTCGGTGCACCCAGTCGCGTGCTTGGGCAGGTTGGTTTATGCTAATGCTAGTGCAACCTTATAGTAACCACTAGCAGCCACTACCAAACTCAATTTAAACACTCCACAGTGCACCCAAAGTTAATAAAATAGTACTAATAATAATAATAAAATTACGATAGTCTATCGGGATGAATTCGAGTGTTTAAAGCGTAATTTTAGAAGTCAAATCATCCTCTTCAAAGTCAGACATGCCTTTCAAACATGGCCATTGCAACTTCCTGTTGTTATGTCTAGCACTCCGGTGTTAAAGGTGCTATACCTGCCAACTGAATTAGAAAAAAATAGAAAATTCAATGTGCATTCGTCAAACTGCACATTGAGTTTGCAGTTTGAGTGACAGATGGGTCGTCCAATCAAAGGTGTTATGAACACATTGGATGGGTTGTCCCGTTTTGGCCCCTGCTCCTCACACAGATGCTCAAATTACGTCATTGATGTGTCAAATATCTTATGTCACTGATTACTGTCAAATACTTTCCAGATATATGCAGAATTTAAAAAATTTGCCATAAATGTATCGCCAGGTATAGCACCTTTAATTTGACGTCTAAAATTACGCTATGAACACTCCAATTCACCCCGATAGACTGTTGTAATTTTACTATTATTATTAGTACTATTTTATTAACTTTGGGTGCACTGTGGAGTGTTTAAATAGAGTTTGGTAGTGGCTGCTAGTGGTTACTATAAGGTTGCGCTAGCATTAGCATAAACCTACCTGCCCAAGCGCGCGACTGGGTGCATGGAGCTGAAAAATGTCTCAAACAATCAGAATCATCACGGGGTAAGTCGAAAATGAAACTTTACATCAAAAATTCCAAACTTACCCTTTAAAGTACATGGCTTATCCTTCACATTGTATTAATCATATGCAGATTATGACAACATACAGGCGTGTAATGGTTGGATGAATCAGCGGAATAGTGTGCAAAGCTCTGGTCTCCTCCTGCATAGATCCTCTTGACACAAGAGGCGAGCTTTGTGTCTGCAAACACATTAAACAAAACCAGTTTAACAATTCTTTACTCTCTGCCTCGCGTTCTAGGTAATTGGGAGTATATGTGCAAACACAAAACAAATTAAGTCTCAATCCGGTATCTTGATTTACCATTGGCCAATGTATTCACCTGCATCTGTTGGAGTTGGGCCATTTGTGTCTGCCCAGGGGCCTTTAACGGGGGCCGGGTTTTTCCTGTTGCATGTAGAGCGTGTACCCAGTTGCCCGTTCCCGCCGAGACCAAACGAGTCCATCTTCCCAGTGGAAGGAATGAAAGCCAAAGTGTGTTGCCTTCAAGAGGCAGACAAGGAACATTTTAAAAGGAAAATCACATTCCTATGATCCACTTCTGTGGCTTTCACTCATCCATGTTTCTTGGTTACCCATTTTTCTGCCACTCCAGATTTGACAGGTATAAAAAGGACAGCATTGGAACACAGACCAATGACAAAAAGTTAAAAATAATAATGGTATAAATGATTCTTTAACGCATAACATGGATTTTTACCTTCCACATGCAATCTGTGTGACTACATTTCCCATCAACTCAAACACTTTCCGGGGGTTGATTTCATGATTTGTAGTATTATGCCCAAGTTGACCATAACCTCCAGCTCCAAATGTAAACACGCCTCCTTCCTGTATAGTCCAACGAACAAAGCACTCATTATTTTCACCTTTCAATGGATATAAAAGGACTGCATCAAAATAACCGTAGTACTGGTTTCATTGATACAAGAAAAGGGATCGTTTTTGTCAATCCGACTTGGTTAGCACAGGAAATTAAATGGGCATATCAGGTAAGGAACATATTCCAGCATTTGAGGCTTAAGTTACAGACCCACAACCCAGATAATTCCATCCTCCACAGGGACAACAAATGTCACTCTAGTAGCTGGTTAAAGTAGAACACAATGTATAGTTGTGTTATATAACTATAACACAACTATAGCAGTTGATTAAAGTAATACACAGCAGCTCTTTACCATTTTCAGAATGAGGGCAAACTTTTCTGCCTTTTGCACATTGTACTTAGGATGATACACCGTGACAAAACAAGAGTAGCATGTACGTGCTTAACTTGGTCAGTGCTGCTGTGTGGTCCTCTCCACAGCATATGTATATCACCCTCTGGGATCTGAGTGACTTCAGCAAGGCTGGGAAATGTCGATCTGCAACAGGCATTTCCAACATTAGCCTGATTGTAACGGCCGTATTGATTCCGTACTGTGGCAGTCTACTTACGACACTCCCCAGGATTTGCGATGACATAATAGGTGGTTTACATTCTCACCATTGTTATCATTGAGGCCCAGCTGCCCAAACTTGTTACGCCCCCAACCAAACACTGCTCCAGAGAGCGTGAGGGCAAAGCTGTGGGCCCCTCCGGCGGCTACCTGGGCAAAAGGAATGCCCTGCAAAGACTGTATGTGTTGGGGTGTGGGAATGCCTTGTCCGTCGATTCCAAGCCCTAGCTGTCCATATCGATTCTGACCCCAGGAAAAGACTTGGCCCCCTAGACATAATAATTACCGTTAGGAACAATGTTAAGCACTCATATACAGGTGTATACACCGTTTAAAATACCACTCACCAGTTGAAAGAGCAAGTGAGTGCCAGTATCCACAGGCTACCTGAGTAATTTGTACATCTGATAGGCTCTTAATGTTTCTAGTGTTTTGAAAGGTGGAGAACAGAAAACAGGCAATTACTTATCATATAAAACAACATGTTTACATCGGATTACAGCTGGTTCACCTATCCCATTAAGGTTTGGAAAGTAACGGAGTGCTGAACTCATATTTTGCAAACATTGGAAAAGGGGCAAATGGTTAGTTAGTTTACCGTGGCACACGAATACATTCTTCAAAGTTGTTAAGTCCCAGTTGCCCATCAGATCCCAGACCCCATGAGAAAACCTGTCCCTTGTCATTTAAAGCAAGGGTATGGGACTCCCCACAGGACACTGCCAAAATGTTCTGCGCATCCAAGGCCACTACCTGTTCTAATAGACAACACAACATAAGCCATACGGTTTAGCGGTAAATGATGTAAACGTTACTGCAGGTTCATTTCAAAACTAACCTGGTTTCTTTCGAGCCTTGTCGTGTCCCAACTGCCCCAGGTCATTGCATCCAAAAGTGTAAACAGTTCCATCTTCAAGTAGAACAGCCGTGTGCCTTCGGCCACACCCCACATCACACACCTGCTTCCCATCAAAGAATTCACATTTCCGAGGCTCAATTACTATCTCCTCGTCGATCCCACCCAAACCCAATTGTCCGTAGGAAGCATTGCCCCAACACAGCATTGCAGCTCTGTCCGTTGGTTATCCACACGGAGAGGATCTCCGATTATCTGATAAAAGGAAACAGGCGTTGTGGCCAATACAACTTAAAATGAAGGTAGTAAAACATATTCCGCAGCTGTTTTTCTATGTAGCGTTAAGATAACAAAAAAAACATTTGCATGTCATGAAAACCATATATCCACAAGATAAAACGATGTATTTGGTTGAATTCGATTTTTTTTTGTAGTATATTAGCTGGTAGCTACGTCTAATAAGTTATTAGCTGTTAGCTATGGTTTACCATTGCTAACAGGCATGCCAATGTTTCGTCACTTTTGCTAAAGATATGTAACAGCATGTAGTTAAGCTACTTCTACAAGTCTAGTGCTAACTTATGTGCTGAAAGGCAATCGCAAATAAGACATTTAACTAGATTTACGAGCATTTGTAATAGTTAGCTAAATCATCCTGCAATACATTTTAATCCTCGCTACATGGGTTGGAACAAAACGGCATTGTGTCCAATACTGGTCTAGTTAACGTCTGGGTTTAGCTAGCAAAGTTGATGGTGGTATTAGTAAACATAATTGGTGGTAGTAGTAGGTTAACATACCTGTTGCAGTAGTTGACTCCAACGGTTTTAAACAGCTAGTTAACATTAGCTAAATGGCATGTCTTGCCACAGCCAAAGGGTGTAGTTGTTCTATGTTCTCCACGAGTTGGCCACAGTGACGGGTTAGCAAAACATGTTTATGGTAGAAAATAATGGTTTAAAATGACAATTCGCCGAGGCTCCAACGCTAAAAGCCATATGCGAGCTAACGCTTAAATTACTCCAGCCTTGGTTTATTCTTGTCAACAGCAACTGCATGACTGCAAGATAGAGTTTATACTTTGTAAAATCGGAAATGCGTTTAGTGTGAAATCGTCTCGTACAACAATAAAATACAATTTTACCAAATCAAATTATATTTAAAATGGCGGATGAGCACAACAAATAAATAATAATAACTAAACTGCTACTTAACCAATTAAGAATGTTCATTGATCTGAAGTGGGTGTTCAATTTAAGTCATTATCGGGCACTGTTTTTCTTCTTGGGATTTTACTTTGAAGTGAAAATACATTTAATTCGGAAGTAAAACCTACTGATGCAAATACTTGACAAGTTAACAAAAGTCGCGAAGCTACCCGAACAATTTACTAGATGCTTGATGTCATGTATGGAACACCATTATGGGACTTTATTAAATGAGAATCTAATTCCACAATAGCGTTATCATTTTCCACGTCAACACGATCTTTTTGGGGACAAAATGAGAATGAATATGCAATATGTGGTTCCATAGCCATGCATTAATATAATGTATTTAACGGCCGTCGTCGTTTGAGCTATTCACACCTGACCATTTCACTGTTTATTTGTAACGAATATAAACAATTATTCATAACGTTTACTAACGTGTTATAAATAAAAAATAATGCATTTTCTTTTTTTTTCTTTTGATTGTCCATGAAATACTTCATATACCTCATGTCTTATAAAACATGTTTGCTTGTGACTTTATACATCCTCATAGAAATATATTTACACTATTTGTTTGTAGGCTATAAATGTGTACCGTAGGGCATAGGCGGACGTATTATCACTCCCAATGTAATTTGTTTTCATTCGTACTGTCGAAAGTTTTTTTTTTTTAAGCGTTTACAATCTCTGGCCCCATCTCGTGGATCTAGTGAACAAATACAAAATATATAACAATAGACAAAGTTGTGGACAGTTCGAGATTCTGAAAGGATATATACCTTAACTGTAACGGTCGATTTCACTCAATAGTTGAAGATCGAGATGATTGATTTGAAAGACTGTGGAAGACCTTCTGAACCTGAAAATGTACCTTGAACAGGCGGGACGGATGGACGGACAACTAATTTGAACACTCTAGATGCTGTTGTCAAATACAAGGAGTGCCATTGTTACAACCTAATATTACCCCAATACTGGGGTAAGTTGTAACACTTACCCCAATACTGGGGTAAGTTGTAACACTTACCCCAGTGTTACAAGGAAAAATTGATCCCACACTATATAATTGGCATTAGAAGAGCTTTAATGAAGAACATATGAAAGAACAACATGAATGTCAGTCAATGTGTGTGTGTAGGGATGGGAATCGAGAATCGTTAACTCGGGAGAATCGATGTCGTATGCCTCCAAGCTTATCAATTCCTCTTATCAATGCCGGCATGTTTTCTGACAGTTGCTCATTGCAAAACAATGATGTCAATTGTCTACGTTGCTGAAAAGGAAATAAGGAGCATTGTCATTTATTTTAACATGTTCAAACGTTATCAGGCAGACATGCATGTCTTTTTTCTACTCTTTGTAATAATAATGAATTTTATTTATATAGCGCACTTTAAAATACAAAGTAATCTCAAGGTGCTTCTACACTGTGTCCAGACTCGGTATAATAAAACGGTTGAAAACCTGTGTAGGCCTACTCTTTTTCCACACAGAAAATTGATCAAGAATCAATAAGGGAATCGATGAAGAATTGGACCGATAAGCAGAATCGCTATTGGTATCAATAAAATCTTATCAATTCCCATCCCTGTTGTGTCTGACTATGCTGATCCTTTAGAACTGAACCATTTTACAATCTCTTTTAACGTGAGTTGTCTTTTGAACAAAATCAACTTGAATCTCAACTCAATTAAAGCTTAATTGAAATGCACCGTGCCATCACATGTTTAATCTGAGTCACAGTGGTGACAGATGTATGTGGGCGTTCCCGGGGTGCAGGCTTTGTGGGCCCAGAACTTTGAGTGCTCACACTTGCCCCACACCACTTTGCATCTCGGATTTTCAAAGCGTTCCATGCACACAATGCAAAAATCGTCACCTTCTGAAGTCCCCGAATCGTCTGGCTGGTTTGGCTTGGAGCTTTTCTTGGTTGGCTTTCTCTCCGTGTTGTTTTGCTTGCTTTGTCTCTTTCCAAAAACGTTATTTTTCACATTTTCACTGGAGCTTCCCATTTCTTCTTCTTCTAAAGCTTGCTTCACAGGTGTATCTGTAAGAATTTCTGACGGTCTCTTCCTTGGCCCACCGACAGTCTTCCTTGGTGTTGCTCTTGGAAATAACCGTAGAGCAGAAGGATTGAGCACATTTGGAGAACAGGGCGCATGTATTTGGGCCTGGTGGAACATCTGAATCGGAGGGGAGGCTATGGTATCTACCTGAGCTGGAGGAGATGCTGGGGTAGCTAGCTGAGCTGGAGGGGCAGACTGAGGTAGCTAGCTGAGCTGGAGGGGGGGCTGAGGTAGCTAGCTGAGCTGGAGGGGAGGCTACAGTAGCTAGCTGAGCTGGAGGGGAGGCTCAGTAGCTAGCTGAGCTGGAGGGGAGGCTGAGGTAGCTAGCTGAGCTGGAGGGGAGGCTGAGGTAGCTAGCTGAGCCAGAGCTAGAGGGGAGTCTACGGTAGCTAGCTGAGTTGGAGGAGGGGCTGGGGTAACCTCCCCAAGGCTCTTGAAAAATCTC
>OMPB01057190.1:0-11392 GCA_900312615.1 Stylephorus chordatus | reverse complement strand
GATACATGGATACTCGGATACATGTTCCAAGTTAGAACAATATTAATAATAATACAATAATAATGGTAGCAACAACAGCAATTTACATAAATTAACCATAACCTTGTTTAGACTATATAGGCCTAGTTTAGGCAAATTTATTAATAATAATAATAATAATAATAATGCATTACATTTATATAGCGCTTTTTCTCAGAGTCAGACTCAAAGCGCTTCATAGTGAAGGGGGGAAACTCACCTCAACCACCACCAATGTGTAGCACCCACTTGGGTGATGCACGGCAGCCAATCAGCGCCAGAACGCTCACCACACATCAGCTGAAGGTGGAGAGGGAGGGAATTATTGAGCCAATTACAGACGGGGGATGATTAGGTGGCCAGATGGAGAGCCAGGTTGGGAATGTTGCCAGGACACCGGGGAACCCCCTACTCTTTGCGATAGGTGCCATGGGATCTTTAATGACCACAGTGAGTCAGGACCTCGGTTTAACGTCTCATCCGAAGGACGGATTATTCATTCTTGTTTAAGAAAATGAGCATGTCCACATGCTCGGAGAGGCGAGTCAGTGCAGAGACGATCGAGTCCCTTTGTGGAGAAGATTTTCTCGGATGGAAAAAGACGTCACACTTAACTTAATCTCCCGTTCACCACGCGAACAGCGACGGGCACCATCAAGCGCAAGTGAGGAAATGTATACGTAGAATTTAAAAATAAAAAAAACTTATTTTGGGATTCTCAGCGAGAGAAATATGAGGTGTGGCGTGTGAACTGGTTGATATGTGTCATGGTCAAAGCGTGAGACTTGGCAGCACTGATCAGATTTCTCAAATATTTATTTATTAGCTTTATTACAATAATTATTTATTACTTATTACTTTTAAATTGCTTTAGTAGGTTGAGTGCAGTATCAATCCCATACATTACTCCAAGTTTTACGTCATATGTCGGCTGCCACCTTCCATAAAAATAGACCCGAATCAAAATCTATCCCGGGTAGACATTACTGCCTGCTGCGGACAGAGCGCTCTGTGCAGTGTGCCCATTGTTCCTTATAAAACAATGGGAGCTAAATAATTGGAAGGGCGTCTTGTGGTGTGGCGATTTCGACTGCGGTGTGCGGCGGTCTTTCTAGTCTTTATAGGCAGTATATTGTCAACACCAAACTTCAGTCTCTCTTCTCTTAGACACAGCGAAATGTAAACAAAACATTTACTCACGAAGCGGGCCTTAGATGATCGCTGGTTCAAAAACGAAGTAGCCTATACTCCATGAACTCAAAACAATGAATGAACTATACAAGTTACTGTCCAGTCACATTTTTTTAATTTTGCAAATTTGTTAAGTAAATCCATGGGTTTGGGGGATAGATCTGCTTCTGATTTGGGCCCACCATTATTATTTACATCAAGCAGGCAACCGCTAGCAGCCTAGCACTAATGCAGGTCGGACTCTCATCTTGTTTGGATGAGGAGGCATGAGAGAAAAAATGTGAAATGGGAGCACAAGATGCAATTATTTTCTTTAGCTTCCCTTTCTTTGTGCTTCTGTGCACCAGATTTGTGTTGTTTTTTTTTTGTACATTTTCACTTATAGTTTAGTCAGATGATTAACGCAGTAGCTACCACAGGGTCATGTGACATGTCAGTTCAACTGGATATACGCGAAGTGTAAAGCAATGTGAATTCAAAACGTAATAATAATATGAAATATACATAAACTTTTTTTTTTTTAATTACGTTTTTGTAAATATATTAAATATGAATTTAAAAATATACAAATATCTTAAATTTTTTATTTTATTTATTTTTTTATACAATTTTATTGACCCATCAGTGGGCCCCTTGGCATTATGGGGCCTGGCCACCGCCCCCCTGCCAGACCCGCTACTGCCTCAAGGCCTATTACTCAGTGCTTCTTTTGCCTTCCCCAGTGAATCTTTTGTCCAACTTTTCTCATTATTCTCTATTCTTTTCTCTATTTTGTAGCAATCCACAGATTCTTCAGCAAAAGCTTTTGAAAGCAGATTTCCATGGTGCCATCCTTACAGGTAGGCTTTGCCTCTCCTTCTCTACCATTCAGCATCTTCCTAATTATAATTACAAAGCAAGATTCTACTGTGTAATTGCCACATATACACAAGTTGATTGGAATTTTCATCAGTGCAGAGTGAAAATGAACAACAACAAGTCAGCTGAACTATAAAACAACGCCGGGGTCAACCATGCAAATACGCACGTGGCTACACAGTCCAATTTACAAACAAACAGGTTTTCCGAGTGCTTGCTTAGCACTTAGAATTTAGAGTGGCTGTGAGATATTTCTCACACTTCTCTTGTTAAGTGTGAGTGTATCTATGTCTTATTTAAAGCCAGATGCAATCAAGATAATTGACATTTACTTAGGGCGGCTGGTCCAGTAAGTCATGCACCATGGTGGCATGGCTACAGTTAACAGTGAGTCATAGTAAGTGATAGTCTGAGAATGATTCACCGTCGTTTGCCGTTGTCTTATCACTACTATGGTCCGTATTGAAATCCTACTACTCCAGACATATTGTTGTTGCTCATTTCTGACAAAATATACTGTAAGTCGCTTTGGACAAAAGCGTCTGCTAAATGCACTAAATGTAAATGAGTCCTCCTCCACCTCCTTTTAGTCTTGCCCTTCAACTGGTCTGTGCAGTGTGGGGAAGACGGTTTGCTGTAACAAAGTAATTGGTAAATGGGCATTTATATAGCGCTTTTGTCCAAAGCGCTTTACAGTAGCAGTAGTAGTACATTCATACATCCCCCAATCCAACCCTTGATGCTGAGTGCCAAGCAGGGAGGCATTGGGTACCATTTTTTAAGTCTTTGGTATGACTCGGTCGGGGATCGAACCGCCAAGCTCCCAATCTCAGGGAGCTAACCACAACGCCACTGTGTCACTCCTTCATCTGGCCAAGTCTCTCAAATGGGATGTAAATCTAGTGGTAGTCCTTCTTCTTGGTCGGCACTGGAGTGGTCATACCGGCTAGCATGGAGTGGTGGCCATGTCCCTGCGGCCTCAATAGGAAGTTTGCTCTCCTCTCTCATTTTCTTGGCGCGAGCTCGCTTGTTTTGGTTTGAGTTTATATCCACCTCTCTACTAACAGGAGTTTTAAACCACCAACAATTATCTCCTTCTACAGTTGTCCGCTCCAAATGCCCGTCATACGTTGGAACGACTGGAATTCTGGTCCAGGAGTTTAAGCATGTTTTCAAAATCATCACTAAAGACAATCGTCTAAAAGGTAAGGGCAGGCACATTAATGCCTCCAGCTGTGTCATCACCATTAGTGTTATGTACTGTACCATTAGCTTTGATTGCTGTGTCATGTCTTTTGCAAGATTTCAGTGCAGTGAGTTTTCCGATTTATTTTATTATGTCAAACAAGTCTGTCAAACCAGTCTTTCAGAAGTATTGATGGTTTAGCTTATCTCGGAACCATTGATTTGTCGCAGACTTGTGATCTACGCACTTCATATATTCACTAGGCTAAATTGCTGGATGAAGAAATAACCTTTTATGATTCCTATTAGATAGAAAGCCTTCATTTTTATCCCAAATAAGTTATTCACTAATTACCTTCTCCCTTATCATCATCTTTACATAGTCATCCCTAAGAAGAACAGCGTCTTTGCGGTTGAAGTCAACGGCTTTGTGTCCCACATCTATGGGAGCAAATTTGAATACCGTGCCAGCGAGCGCTCTGCCAAAAAGTTTAAAGTCAAGGGGACCATTGACTTGTGATGACAGTCATAGTTTAGCATTGTGGAAAAAAATTCCAACTGACAAATAGTTCAGCACACTGAACTGGTGAATTGGCACCACTGTGGAACATGCCAATGTTGCCGTCCCGGAAACTGGAGGAGTTGAACTGAATTTTCTGTCATCGTCATCAGCAGATTGTGGTAGAACAAAAGAAGTGGAATGTGCTTCATGTAGTAATACTTTTTGTTCACACTGAAGGAAAGTACACTTTCTCCCACTTTTACACAAAAAAGTGTAAAGGTGGGATTTATTTTTATTTTTTTTGCCACGAGTTGGTGCCATTGGAGATCTACATGCACCACTTTCCTAAAAGAAAGATGAAAACTGGCAATTAACTTCCAACAAACTAGACTAGACTATGTTCTTTGTGATTTTGACTTTCATAAACAATAGCATTATTATGTATTGTTAATGCCCACTAGATGGTGATATATATATATATATATAATTTTTTTTTTTTTGCTCTTGAATGAAACTGCTTTGTTGACTTAACTTGTATGAACTAGACATTAAAGTTAAAAATGTATTTTTGTTGTGAGCCATTATGTTAAGTATTGGTATTGAGATATTTAATTATAAAGTCCAAATTCAGAAGAAAAAAACAGCATTGGAAAATGGGTGAGAACCTTTGGATTTAATCACTCTGACTTTTGAGTACATTAAATATTACAGTAGCAGAAATTAGGAAGACATTAAAAGATCTGTCAAAAGTTCAGTGGAATAACTGCTGGAATGAAATAACTGCTTTAAAAACATTTGAGTAATGCATTTGACTGATTTGAATGGCCATTGTATTGGAAAAGATGATTATTTTGTGGACATGCCACATTCAAAGTTATAATTTGGCTTGTAGGTTATTATTAAAGTTGTATTGTGTTGTATTGGAAAATTGTGGTGCAGTGGTTGGCACTGTTGCGTGGAGTTTGCATGTTCTCCCCATGCCTACGTGGGTTTTCCCCGGGTACTCCGGTAAAGCTAAGAGTGTGAGGATAACAATTGCTTTCAAAGAACAGCTAATCCTCAACAGCCACTTTTTATCCTGTTTGGCTGGTCTAACAAGGTTGTTGCTATTTTAGACATTCTTTTGTATTATGTTTTATTCCATAAGGGTATGTCCCCTGTACCTTTTGCTGAAACTTGAGAATGTGATGTCAGGACTGTGACTGGAAGGGTTTCGGGTACTTTCGGGATTTTTTATTTTTTTTTGTGCTTCCTTGCTGGTTTTATTTTTAGACCAGACTCATTATTTAGTAAGATTTACTTGGGGGCGGAGCCACGGAGGGTTAAATAGTCTCTGTCTCCAGAGACAGACAACATCATCCGACATTCTTCAGAGGAGTCACAGAAGTAAAAAGGACCCACACCTGCCCATGCAAATACATTGCTAACGCATTGGACTTTAAATATGTGCTCAAAGTCAATACAAGCAATGGTGGACCAGCTAGCATTTACCCCGGTGAACCAAAAGCGGATCCAGTTAGTTGAGAGCTCGTTTGGCCCTTCAAGTAAACCCCTGGCCACACATGGAAGGGTACTGATCGGAGAGGGCTGTCTGGAGAAGCGGAGCCGCCATCGACTGCAGCCCAAAGTTTTCTTCCTCTTCAATGACGTGCTGGTATATGGTAGCATCATTGTACCTGGTCGCTGGCACAAGAACCAACAGATAATACCTCTAGGTGAGAAACCCTGTTGTGGCTATACTGGACTTTTGACTGAGGAATGGTTCAATTCCTTGCAACTGTCGTTATTGTCTACTCACAGCATCAGGGTATGTGGTCTTTGCTGGCCCTACAGGGGCAACAGC
The DNA here is from genome assembly GCA_900312615.1 of Stylephorus chordatus. NCBI lineage: Eukaryota > Metazoa > Chordata > Actinopteri > Stylephoriformes > Stylephoridae > Stylephorus > Stylephorus chordatus. The sequence continues at coordinate 5,795 of OMPB01057190.1, read as the reverse complement.
ATGGCCCTTCTTGCTAAGTGGCCTCTATTTCCACGCTGTTGACTAGAAAAGTATATTACTGCACTCATTCCTAAGATTACATTACTTTAGAAACACCTAAGTTCTTGGTAGAACTGCCTTATGTGTTTGCACCATATGGAATGAACTGCAGATATATTTGAAATTGGATGCTCTTGTAACTTTCAACCAAGTTAGATCTCATTTAATGGATGTTATTGAGAAGGAAAATGTTTGCCATTGTAGTTGTGTTTTTTCTTATTTTTGGCTTTGTTATATTTTTCTTTTGATACTCCGTAATCAACATATAAAACGCTAATTGCAGGGCGTTGCTGAAAAAGAGCATCTACTCAGTCAACCTCCCCTAGGTTAATAATGGTTTATAAAACTTTATATTTATATTGCTAGTCTGATTGATTTATTGTTAAGATGCAGAGAGACCTGTAGGAAAGGGTTGGTTTCAGTGAATTTGCATTGGTAGAAAAAAAAAAAAAACACCTTAATGTATGTATAATTAATTGTGTTCTTTTTGTTATTTTTTTTTTAGAGGATATTGAACTAGAGGACTTTGAGGACAGTGTAAGGATGAAAAACCAATGGCTGATCCGCATGCCACATAAGTCCTTCTACGTGGCGGCCGCCTCGTCTGCGGAGAAGCGAGAGTGGATGGAGCACATTGAGGGCTGCCGCCTCAGGTTGCTCCAGAGCTTCGGCCGCAGACCCAGCGCCACCCTCGCCGTCACCTGGATCCCCAACCAGGCCTCTGCCGTATGCATGCGCTGCTGCAGCAAGTTCACCACTACCCATTGGCGCCACCACTGCAGGAACTGCGGCTTCCTGGTCTGCGGCCCGTGCTCCAGGCGGCGCGCTGTGCTTTGCCACATTCACGGCACCAAGCGTCAGAGGGTGTGTGGACTGTGTCACGCTGGTCTCCGCCAGAAGGAGGAGCAGAGGGAAAGGGAAGAAAAAGAAGGGGAAAGCGCCGGTGTGAGGGGGGACGGTGTCGGTAAGAGGAGCTCCACAGAGGAGATCATGGCACTCTGGGATGACGAAACCTCCAGCGACGAGGAGGACCAGGAGGAATGCGGAGAGCCGATTGAGGCCCATGCTCCCCATAGGTGTCTGCAAACCCAAGCATCCTGGTCGTCCTACTGTACATTTACCCGAACCCAGAACTGTCCAGTTTGAGCTCTGTTCTAACTTCCAACTTATTGTTTTATAAGCCCTGTGAGTGTGAGTGTGTGTCAGACATGTATATAAATAGGACAGGTGGACATTCCTATGTATTGTGTCACCACATGTGCCCAAGAACACAAGTCAACAAATCTAGTACTGTAGTAACCTATTTAGTTTGTCACGTACATATTTCTAGTCTTGATGCATAAGAAAAAAAAATAAGTACTTTTATGTCTTGGCACTTGTATGTCCATATGTCCAAAACAGCAATTAGGATTGTGTTGCAACATACTCGAGTATATATATATATATATATGTTTAAAGGCTGCCTTGCATCGACAAGTGCTCACCAGCTTGTCTGTTAGTATCGTTTGAGACTAGCTCTATTGAATTATTGCTATGCCAAACAGGAGATATTGTTCATTTCCTTTTGACAAATGTATTTTTGTAAGTCGCTTTGGACAAAAGCATCTGCTAAATGCCCTAAACGTAAATATGGCTTAGTAAAATATTTGAATCTGTTTTGAGGTAATTATATCTACATAGATATCTTATATCCGTGGACTGGAAATTGATAAACCTCACAAACCGGTATTACATTTTCCATTGTGCTGTACTTATTTTAGTATCTTGAACCAAGAAAAACCCCAGGAACTGGGAAAAACATTATACAGTACACCTTAAACATTTCTCATTTCATTGTTTACATAGGTTGTCATTTATAATTTTGCAGTAAACATAAATCATAGCTATATTTTGTAATGTTTTTTTAGTAGCTGTACGTATGTGTTTTAACCCCCCAAAAACAATGATTATAAACAATACAAATACGTTTCTGTGAATAAATGTCTTATACATATGTGTGTATCTATCAGACATGTATAAATACTAAGTAGATCTTGAAAAGGCAAACTTTGAACATATTATGTAAGGAAGACAATCTAGTTCTATCAGGCATTGGTTACACTAGACTACTATAGAAATAAAGGCTATTATAACAAATTGGAAGATTAAATATTAATTTTTGACAAGCAAGTTGCTGCAGTGCTACTGGATGTTACTCTAATACAATACAATAAAATTTAGTAAAACACAATTTTATTTATTAAACATTAAAACATGGCCTGGCCAACCACGGCCACGCCCATGCTTAATACAGCTGAATGACACGTCATCAGCTGTCAGTGGACGCTTCTGAGGAAGACTGCAGTCGCAGACAAAACTGTCAGGTAAAAATACATCCTACTACTGGTACTAATATATTGTCCGTTTTAAACGAAACAAAAAAGTCACTCAACTTAATACCATGACACATAACATGAATCATGATAAAGGTGATTATGTTTGGGATGATGGCTGCAGGCTGACACGTGCAATGAGATAGGAAGCCCTATTAATGTCCAAAACAAAACTATATTGCTTTCTTGATGGTTTATGAACATATTGGCAAGAAATGTACCTCATATTTTGGTTTTAAAATACAAAAATAATCATGGGTAATTGTGATTATGTATAATTGTGAAATGTATAAGTGCACATTATAATATGGTCACCAACGGTAGCCATACAATTATATAATTATTATTCCACTTAAATATAAAGAAATAACATTATCATAAGGTCACTTAGACTCTTTCAGGTGAATCCTACTGCTGCTGGTTTACAAAACAAAGACAGAGTTTAGTAAGTCTACCTAGCTACCAAAGTAAAGACTCCTATAGAGGTCAAATAGAAAGTATTCAATAATTATCCACAACAATAGGCTACCTGCACTAGCACCTACAACCAGAGATGTACTAGAAATAAAAATGTATAATAAATATGTATAGTTCAAAAGTTCAAGTAGCATCAAAGGTTTACATTTTACCAACTTTTCACAGGTCAACATGTGTCCACTGTAGTACGATAATGTCCACTGGATTGAGGAATTTAAAATCCAATATTGTTTGTTTTGGTATTCCTTCCATTGACTGTGTGATGAAGTATAGTCCTGCCGTTTTAAAGAAGAGTCCAGAACGGGGAAACAGGCTTGTGGTGCTTCGGTCTTGTGCAAAACTAACATCACTAATAAAGCAAATCTATGCAGATTTACCAAACACTAAACTCAAACCTCAGACGAGAAACCATCCGATTCTTGCGATTGCACTTTGTAATTGGCTGAAATAATGATATCACTTTTCCAAAGAGCTTAATCACCTGGCGGGCTGGCACTGATTCTGTTTGGTTCTGTCGCTGAGGTTTGCTTTGAGTGTTTGGTTAACCTTAAATTGTTCCTAGCCTGTTTGTGTGTCACACTGAACAAACCCTAAACAGAAATGGATATGTTGCTGTATATCCAGTATAAAGGCAGTCAATGGAGCATTGTATTTATTTTCCTCCCCTCAGTCTCCGTACATCACCTCCCCTCGCAGCTCCTTCGTGACGTAGCCTAGCAATGCGGCAGTGACCTGTTGCTGGAGCGTGGCGCTCCCCATCACCAGGGCAATGACCTGTGCCACATCAGTCCAATCCATGGTGCTAAGGATGTCAACTATGTCATCATAGAGCTTCTGCTGTTGGCTAGGAGGTAATTCCATCAGGACCTGGGGCAGAGGCCGGAATTGGCCAGCGGTCAACCAGCTGCCCAGCAGACCACCCACAGCACCACCTACAGCAGAGCAAGAGATACATGTATACATTTGCTGTGAGAGCTCTTGTGCCTTTACACCCTGTGCTAAAAAAAAATCTTTTACAGTTTAGGAATGGGGACTAACGCCAAACATGTATTAATGAAAATCAACAAATTTAATATTTTAAATGTCTAATGATTTCATATTTTCTATTTAAAAATGTTAACAGTACACTACATTAATGATTTTAGTGTTAAATAGTGAAGGTACGATATTTGAGAGATGTGAGGAGAATAGCAAGATAATCTACACTTTGGTTGACAATGACTTATAGACTTTCATTACACTCAACTATATATATTTTAAATTTGTGCATTGAAATAAAATCTCTTCCACTCGCTTCCGAGGCTAGCTGTATCGCATCGGTCAAAATATGATGGGAACAGACTGTTCTTTTGTTTCTAGTGTATAGAATGTAAGACTGATGCTGATGTTACAAAAAATGTAATCTCTGGAAATGGTGAACATTCAATTTCAATTCAATTCAAATTCAATTTTTATTAACCATATTTTTACCAATAGCAATTCCCGAAGGCCCACCCAACAGCCCTCCAAAAAAGGCAGTTCCTCCTGCCATCATTGCCCCTTTGGAAGAATGCTTGAATGCAATCTTAATATTCTGGTTAGCTGAAACATCACAGCACAGACGCATGATGTCTTCCAGTCGTGGAGCCATTCCTGAGGTATAGGGAAGATGACAATTTAATTACAATTTGATGCAATTCAGCATATTTTGCCATTTGACACAAATGAATTAAAGTCTACAAAATACCTTGTTAAAGATACATGTACCTGTTGCAGAGTTGTCCTGGTACTTAAACATAAATTAGGATTGTGTTGCAACGTACTCTAGTGTATAAAGGCTACCTTGCATCGACAAGTGCTCAGCAGCTTGTCTGTTAGTATCGTTTGAGACTAGCTCTATTGAAATCTTGCAAACCAAACAGGGAGATATTGTTGTTGTTCATTTCCTTCTGACAAATGTACTTTTTGTAAGTCGCTTTGGACAAAGGCGTCTGCTAAATGCCCTAAATGTAAAATGTATTGTAAATGTAAAGTTACCTTTGGAATTATTACAGAAGAGTGGGGAAAAGCAAGAAAACTATTAGACACAAACATAGATGAATCTTAAAAAATTACGAGGAGACCCAATACTCTAGGCCCAATACTAGAAGATGTATCTATGACGGAGCATACTTACATGATTAGCATGACTAGTTTACATTAGTTAGTATTGTACAGAGAGAAAAAAAATCTATGTCTTGTCCACAAAATCTGTTCAAGAGTGGTCATCTCCTGACTTCTGAGTGTATTTTCACGCGAGTTTATAGATCAAAAACTAAAGTAAATTCTCCTTTGTATAAAAACACCAACAATTATGATTATATTGAGCAATGCGGATGTATATAGATCTTAATATGTCAATATTTGACATTTTTAAAGTGGGTAACCCATTATATCTACACAAGCTGTACGACATTTGATTGATTGATTTTATTGTGGATTAAAACATCATCCAAGGGATAAAAACATGATAAAATGCAAGCACTTTTTCCATCATGGTCCCTGGTGTTAAGAGACAGGACATACAGCAACATAAAACATTGAACATCATCATTAAAACATTGAGAGACTATATGCATATATAGAAGATAAAATAAAATAATAAATAAATATGCTACCCTCTCTTTCCTATACCGATAGCCAAGCTAGTTAACCTAGGGGCGTGTTTAATGCTGCTGAATAAAGGAAGGTCTGCTGGCCGTACGAAATAAGTTTGAATCTGAAAGGGACTATGTTTATGTCTCTAGTACCTCTGGTTTAATGGCTGTGATTATTTTTTAACATATTGAAAGCAATTGTTCAGGTAACTTGGCACCTCCCCTTCAGAAATCTTATAAACTAGGCATAATTTCAGCATTGAGACTCTTTTGTCAACCCTGAGCCACCCTA
>OMPB01057123.1:0-11132 GCA_900312615.1 Stylephorus chordatus | reverse complement strand
CGGGCGGCACGACCAACATCACCACTGTAGCCAAATCATGTCGATTTGCGCTCTACAACATCCGCAGGATCCGGCCCTTCCTCACAAGGGAAGCGACGCAGCTCTTGGTTCAGGCACTGGTCATCTCTCACCTAGATTCCTGCAACTTGTTGCTGGCTGGACTGCCTGCCTCTGCAATCAAGCCTCTTCAGCAGATTCAGAATGCAGCAGCACGCCTCGTGTTCAACCTACCAAAGTACCGACCTGCACTGGCTCCCTGTAGTAGCTCGCATCAAATATAAGACACTGATGCTGGCATACTGGGCAGTCAACAGAACTGTCCCCGCCTACCTCTAAGCGATGGTGAGACCCCATGTTCCTGTTCGGGCGCTCCGGTCAACCACCTCAGCTGCCCGACTGGTACCACCATCACTGAGAGGAGGTAGGGACCGCTCAATTAAGTCACAGCTCTTCTCTGTTCTGGCACTGCAGTGGTGGAACGAGCTCCCTGCAACTGTCAGAACAGCAGACCCTGCTTCAAGAGAAGACTCAAGACTCATCTTTTCAGAGTCCACTTACTCTCCCCATAAACATAAATGGTGCATTTATATAAACATTCCACTTTCCACTTGAACATTATGCCTTGGCACCTGTATGTCCTGGAACTTATAACAGAAATTAGGATATGGAATGCACTCTAGTGTATATGTGTATAAAGGCTACCTTGCATTGACAGGTGCTCGGCGGCTTGTCTAGTGTCGTTTGAGACTAGCTCTATTGAATTATTGTTGGGCCATATTATTCTTGCTCATTTTCTGACAAATGTACCTTTCTACTTTTGCACTTTTGTAAGTAATTTCTGACAAATGTACTTTTGTAAGTCACTTTGGACAAAAGCGTCTGCCAAATGCCCTAAATGTAAATGTAAAATGTAAATGTACTTTAATATGACGTGGGGCTCAGTTAGCTTTGCACAGAAACAGCCGGTAGAAATGTCCGAGCCTGTACCTTTTACTTTTATACTTTGAGTACATTTCAGAGCCTTTACTTTTTACTTTTTACGAAAGAAGTTGAGTCAGTACTTGTGCTTTTACTGGAGTCTTTTTTTACACAAGTACAAGTATCTGTACTTCTACGTAAGTAAAGCGCCTCTGACTCTTCATGCAGCAGACTCTGCCAAAAGCCAGATGTTGCAAGACTGCTGCTCCCTCTTGTGTCAGCATCTCATTGACCACGGGTAGGATGTGTCATTCTATGCAGACACTTTCATTCAGTTTGGTGAGGATACATAGATTCTGATCTTGTCATGAGGTTTGGGGACCATCACCATCCCAGTACAGCGCTCAATGGGCTCTTCAGTCCTCTTTTTTTAACTTCCATTTCTTCCATTCTGTGTAGCTCTGCCTTCACTTTGTCGAGGAGGGGCAATGGGACACTACAGGGAGCTGAGAGTGCATATGGCCTTGTATTGTCAGCCATCTTGATCTTGTAGTTGTCCTGTAGCTTCCCTAACCCTGAGAAGACTTTCCTCTGCTGTGCGGCAGGTGGTGGTGCTCAAATCTTTGAGGCAAGCGGGGCTCACGGCGAACCCAAAGAAGAAGTGTGAAGTTGGGCAGAGGGAGGGATGGTATTTGGGGTACCACTTGGGCTGGGGACAGATACAGCCCCAGGTAGATAAGACAGCTGCAGTTGCTGCATGACAATGGCCCAAGTCAAAGAAGGATGTGAGGCTTTAAGAAGATTTATGTCAACAGGTGCACATGCAGGTGCATATGCACCGAACACACCCACACACAGCATGCAAGAAGTGGTGACTGCCAAACTCACACATACAGTACATGCAGGGTTGAAAATAACTTGCTGTCCTTCCTCCAGGGGCAGCTAAGAGCAGTGGGCAGCCCCAACTCCAGGTGTGCATCCACATCATGGTCAGGGACAGAAGAGCGTTTTTGCATGTTTTTTAAATGGGGTTCTTATTGCAGGTGGAGACCCCATGTGAGCAGGGGGAGTACATGCAAACTCCACACAAAAAGGCCCCTGAGAGGCAGCCCACCTGAGCACTGATAGGCCTTTTCCACTGGGGCTTTTTGAGGACTGGTTTGGAGCCAGAGCCTAATCGTGAACCAGTTCTTCATGTTTCCACCACGAACGAACTGGCCCTGGCCCAGGAAAACAAGGGCCAGGCTGGCCCCAACTTTGAGCTGTTCTAGAAATGAAACTTAAGAACCGCTTGATTGTTGCACCAAGCACAGACATACTGTTAAAAGGGAGCCGTTTTTTGAATAGAGGAGACATTGTTAGTGTTGGTAAATAGATGTTTAATGTTCAAATATTTTAAATAAAATGTTTTTATAAATGTTTTATTCACGTAACGTTAAATGTATCACTTGCAGAAAACGTAAATGTTCGATTACAGCTCCGTCAGGTGCTGATGAGCCATGCTCAAGATTACTTACTTCAAAATCTTTTATCCAAATTAAATTCTAACATCAATGATGATTTAAAGAAATGCTAAACAGAATAAATTAATTTATAAAAATGTAAGTAATCCATGCCGGCATTTCACTGGCGTGCTTTGGAGTATGTTGAATATAGTCGTCATTCAAGGCAATCGCGACGAGCAGCACAAATGCGTTCGATCACTCGTATTTTGTTTGTTTGGTTAATAATATAGGACCACAAAGCAATGAGCAACACTTGTAAAAGCTATGATGTAGGCCGCCATTGCTGTTGTTGTGCTTGAAGTTGTCGCCAGCCAACTGGGAAAGTGGAGATGTATACAGTGACGCAACAACGTGGCTCTCGAAGCGGTGGAAAACAAAACCGGTTCTTTGAAGGTTCGCAAGTTGAACCAACTAAGAACCAGCTCTAGCACCAGCCCGGAACCAACACTCAGTTCGTGTTGGTGGAAAACGAGTATGACAGGCCTGGAGAGAACATGCAGATTCCCCCCAGTGTCACCAGCACCCCCAAAGGTGACCCGCAAAGGTGCTTCAGACTCAGTCCAGTGGACAGAGCAGTACCAGGGAGCTTTTGAGCGGGTGAAACAGGCTCTCTGTGGGGAGCCCCTCCTCCACACACATAATTTTTCACTCCCGTTTCTGTTACAGACAGATGCATCAAACAGGTTGCTGGGAGCCGTGCTGTCGCAGGAGGTGGAGGGAGCCGAATGCCCTATTCTTTACATCAGCCAGAAACTGTCAGACAGGGAGGAGCAGTATTCAACCATAGAGGAGTTTCTGGCGATCCGGTAGGCGGTCGGCGCCCTTTGCTACTACCTCCTGAGGTGGCCTTTCACCCTTTGTTTGGACCACACACCCCTCCAGTGGCTGCACCACATCAAGGATACTAATGCCAGAATCACCCGCTGGCATCTAACGCTGCAGCCATATAAGTTTAGGGTGGTACGTAGGCCAGGGACCGGGGGGGTGGGGCTAGGCCGGACGGGACCCTGGCCTAGGTCAGGTGATGCGTGTGTGTGGATGGGAGTGTTGCCAGGCTCTGTCTGTAGGGGGAGAAAGGAGGGGGTGTGGCTCTCCTCTCGGGTGAGAGATTGGTGATTAGGGCCAGGTGTAGGGAACTGTCTTTTTCTTCTAAAACGGCAGCAGCTGGGCTCGTGGAGAGAGAAGGACGGAGAGCAGAATCACTGCTGGTGCGGTCAAGCTGATTGAACTAATGACTGAAGACCAACTACTTGTTTATAGTCTGTATTTATTTTGTCCGCACATGGTGTGCAGTTCTTGTTGAATAAAAGCAGCCGAGTGCTGTTTCAGTTAAATATACGAGTCGGTCATCTTTACAATATATTGTGCTAAATCCATTTCGTTCACATCATACTTTCAGTATAATAGCAAAGTTAAGTGGACAAAATGAACATTCAATGGTACAGAATGATGACAGTAGGATATAGTGTATTCTGCAGTTTGTGCCACAAAAGCATAAATGCTGGCCTATGACATCTATTACGTGGACAAAATTACTTTTGTCTACGAAATGAGTTTTCATTCAGCCTTTTTTCTACAAAATGAAAAGCACAACAGTCAAGTCCAGCGGTTCTGTATCTCACTTAGAACATGGCACTAACAATGCCAAGGTTGTGGGTTCAATCCCATGGGACTGCAAGACTACTGAAAATGTATGCACTCATGTTCTGTAAGTCGCTTTGGATAAAAGTGTCTGCTAAGCGAGCATATATTATATAGTGCACAACAGGAATCATGTATTTGCTTTTTGTGGACTAAAGTATGTGCTCTCTTCAATATTCCATGGACACAATGCTAACACGTTTTTGTTTTTTGTGGACAAAAGGCATTACGGTGTTACATGATTTCGTAATGAATTAATGCATTTCATAGCACAGAAGGCATTCTGTCTACGAAACAAAGGTCTGTGAGATTTGGAACCCCATAAAATGACTCCTATATTACCATTGCATATCGTACAGTAGCTACCAAAACAGAAAACAAGCAGATGATTATGTGTTTGATGAGCAGAGTCGAATGTGAGCAGATCTACACTGCTGCAGGTGAGTGGGGAGGACTGTAATATTTACATATATTCATTTTCATAGATCCTGCATTTCAGAATGAGGGAGAATGAGGGAGTAGATGTGCTTCCAGCCCCTTTTCAGAGTTTTTATTTATATATTTTTTACTTTTTATGTGGGGAAAACCACGTTAAACAAAACGTTAATCGTTACAGAGTATTTCTACTGTAGGTACTTTAAAAAGTGTCTGGTGAGGGGACTTTAAATAAAAAGCAAGACTTGTTGAGTCCTTTTCTAGTTCTACTGCTCGTGTCAGCATGAGTCAGATTGCATTGAAAGCCCACTTCTGAAAACAGATAGGCACCACTTACTAGACTCTAAGACCCCCTTCTTTCCACAAATGCTTTGGCAGCATAGTCTCTGGTGTCACTATTAAGGAGCCTGTTCGGGGCTTCAGATACTACACTGAGAGATTATACCAAGGTCTCTTACCCTCTTCTTGTCAGCAGCCAAGTGACACAAGCTATTAGCATTCTATTTTAAGGATCTCAGGGCCACAGGATTTGGCATTCTTGTCAAAAGGCCTCACAAATAAAGAATCAGATTCTGTACTTTTCTTTCTTTTGTCAGAGGGTAAATCCTCTCTTTTCTCCACAGTTGTCTTTCAAAAAGGAGGGTGAGCTCAGCTTTCATGGTAATCGGGGGGGCAGTCTCCTATTCAAGGAATAAATAGTGTCCAGTGATCTCTATGGAGATGACAGGTCTTTTCTTGTTTTGCTGCTCAAGAACAGCATGTTACAGCAGCCGCGTTGCAGACCTTTGCATGGATTTAAAAATGTACATGGCAAATGCTGCGATGACATCTAAAATGACACTTAGCATCTAAGTTTTCACCCAACGGGCCTGAGGCACAGAGGTGAATGTCAATGGAGGAGAGGGGAACAATGGCTGAGTCTTTCAGCACTGTCTGGTTTTTGACCAAAAATGATAGAAAAGAACCCTGGGCTGGTGCCATATCCTAGACGCTTCCAAATAAGGATGCAAAGTGTTGGCTTTGCAGAATTAGCAGGGAAATTGCACCGTCTCTCCTTTGGAAACCACTCCCACTGTGCAAGGTATCAACTTTTCATTTGCTCTATGTGTAGCTAGTACAATTAAGTAGAAAGGTGAGCATTGTATGGAGGGCTTGATCTTCACACTAGGATTTAGTCTGGCGGCTTTGTTAGTCTGAAAGGAATGCAATAAAACCTTGTGACATTTGATGCTACATCTGACAAAACGCTTTGCGGCGCTTGAGGCCCATTTAGGTATTGAATTTGATCAACAATGTGTTTTCCCCAACGAGCTTTGTTTGAGCACAATAACATATAGTTACAGTGCTTAGGTACTGCCAGAAGCATCAACAGTGCCTGAGCAACAATTGAAAGCCAATAATCTAACAGAAACATACTGTATAAGGCCTTTATTGAAATCATCATGTGTTGTATTGCATTGAAACTCGTGTTGTTAACCCTTTGCTCGATGCATAGTTCATTGATTTATGCAGACAACTGACTGCCTAACATAAAAGGCAGAAGGAAACCCTATTTTAGCATCTAAATCACTCTGATTGTCAAATGACATGGACACTGTACATTTTTAAAGTATTGTGTTCCATATTGGTTAATGTGTAACATTATTATTGCAACCCATATCGTTTATTTGTTACCTGCAATTTGACTTGTGAAATGGAAACACCTATGTGTGTTAATTTGCAAAACCATTGTAGGTTAAAAGCGCAAAAAGTAAATTGAGGTAATTTTTGAATTCCCAGTCCAATTTTTATAAGATATACAAAGTTCACAGATCTCGATTTAGTATTATATGTAGATAAGCTTGTCCCCTTGTTGAACTCAATACCCATCATTTGAACAAATACAATGCATTTGTTAGCATGCTGATGTCTACTGACACTGGGGATAACTACCCAGGTCTGACATTAGAATAATTCCTGTTCTGTGTAGTGAAATAATGTCCCTGGTCATACTCTGTACGTGCAGAGCCAGGGACTTGGAACGTATGGAGTAACATGTTTATTCTATAATCTCTCAGAGCCATATCCAAAGCTATGAATTTTTATCTTCATTTTATCTTTTGATCATTATGAGTTTGCAAGAGCAGTTCAGATTGTGTGTCCGGATCACCTTCAGAGACAACAGTACGACTATTATTACCTATATTTGTTCTACCTTGTATGATTCATATTCTATTGCAGATTACATTTGAAATGATGCTATTAACTTTATTTCACTGTCTATATTTTCAAATGCCCAGTAAGTGATTGGCCTAAATACTATGTAAGGTACTACGTGTAGGCCTACAGTGAAATGTACTGATTATAATGTTTGTAGTGCTAGTGCCAATAATGATACAGTCACAAACAGCCATCTTGAACTAGCCACACCACCCCATCACAAACCAATACATTTCATACATTTACAACATTCCAAACAAAGAGTTTTAGTTTTACTTTTATGTGTAATTATTGGTATATTACTGATACAAGTAATCAACGAGCAAGAGAAGGGCGAAGATTACAGAGGATATGACGTGAAAAAAACTTGCAACAAATATTAAGAAATGCTTAACATTACAACAAACCAGAGTGGGACTATAATGATATAGGCTCAGGAAATGCAATGGGTTGCGCCTGGATAATCCAGGAAACCTTTTCTGATGTGTTCTTCAAAGAAAAACCAGCACCACGCTTCTTGACCATGACCATCCTAGGTACTGAAAGCCTACACCAAGGTGACGCACACCCTTAATGATGTGTGGTGGCGAGAGATATGTATAATCAATGAAACATAGAGGGTGGGATATTTGAATTGAAGAGATCAAAGAAGCTGCAACATGACAGAAGACGGGTTAGTGATGCTTACTACTGAGACATCAGTCCAACAAACGTAGGAGTTTTTTTTATACTTTTTAGACTCAATCCAGAGAGGAATGTCCTTAGTTACTAACCGTAACGTACATTCATTTGTCAATGGTAGCAGGCAACTAATGCAGACAAGGTGCTACATTATTTCTCCCAGGTGTGATGACATCACTGAATGAACTCCTGGGCAGAAGGGGACTTTTTTTCCTCCTCCTCGTCCAGACAAACTGGGTTGCTGGACTAGCGAGCGTGTTGAGTGCGTATTCCATCCAGGCCAACTGCCTGCTACAGGGGGTGGGATGTGATGTGGTCTTGAGGTTTTGGTTAGCCTGTACGGCCTTTTACAAAAACAAACCAGTTGGGCATGTATCAAAAATACCTAATTTACAACAGCTGGAAATGGCATCACCAAATGCAAAAATAAATCCAGTCTTCCTTTCAACAAAAGTGTTACTAGCATAACAGAGTTCCCACGTGTAAAAGGCAGAAGACATTAGTGGCAGAGGATGAAGACCCTGGTAATCAATACATGGGCCCTTGAAAAGAAACTCATGCCTCAGCAATGTATTTCTACTCCTTTCTGGGCCTGTGTGACAGTGCCAGCCCAGAACAGCAGTTCCCTCCTGTATGTCACTAGCAAAGACCAATAGTCCGATAATAGTCTGGTGTAAACGCTGGCTTTACACCGGACATGCAAGCATCAGGAAACACATCCAGTTTCCTTTCGGTGACCATGTTAAACAATTTGACTGTTCACACCAGCCGCACTGCTGTCCAGCATATATATATATATATATATATATATATATATATATATGCGTATATATACATCATCATCTGTTTAAAGTCCACTTTCCAGTTGGGTTGGACTGAATCCTCACTATGGCTTTCTTCCACCTCCTGGTGGATGCTGAGTCATGTCATTGCCTGCTCATCTTGGGTCTTGTCCCCTCTAAGTTTATCAACATTACTTTCTTCACCCAGTCATTTGCTTCCTTCCGTACAACGTCTCAGTCTGCCTCTCCTCACCACTTCCATCCCGTCTCAGTCCAGCAGTCCAGCCTCTCCACGTGCTCTGCCCTCAGGGCCCACGTCTCGCTTCCGTATGTCAGGCTGAATACACTCCTGGCACTCCTGGCCTTTCATCAAAGGCATGAGTTCCCTGAACTTCTTCCATCTGCTCCGTAACCTTGCCCTCACCGCTAGGTCCACCCCTCCCTCCGCGTTCAGCGTGCCCCCACCATAACTGAAGCTATCCACCACCCCGTCTCTCCGTCTACTAGACCTTCTTACTCGGCTGCATCTGCCTGTGAAACCGCTCTCCTACACCGCTTACACTCAGACGTCTCACTTGCTGCCTGCAGGCTGCCTTTCACTTCCCCTTCTACAAGGGGAAGGGTCCCCTTGTACCAGAATGCTTCTGTTCCAGTCTTCTGGAATGTGGCCCTCAGCCACGTTCCAGTTGCACAGGTCGGTCGTCCACTGCACACACACATCACCTGCCGCCTTCAGCATCTCTGCCACCACATGCTGCTTCATGTCGTTCAGAGCTTTCACCACCTTGTCACGTCCCACCTCTCCGGACCGGGCAGCATACACCCTCCACCTTGTCACGTCCCACCTCTCCGTACTGGGCAGCACACACCCTCCACCTTGTCACGTCCCACCTCTCCGGACCGGGCAGCGTACACCCTCCACCTTGTCACGTCCCACCTCTCCGGATCGGGCAGCATACACCCTCCACCTTGTCACGTCCCACCTCTCCGTCCCAGTCATTCTCCACGTACAACCTCTTCATGTACATTCACCACACTTCCTTCGCTCCTCTGTTGTCAGTCACGATGTTATGTCAGCATATGCAGGACATACATTATATATACACCCAATTATATAGCTTACAATGCATTTACATATAAAAGCCAAGCCCAAGGCAACCACCAGCTCAGCCATAGCAGTTGAGGGTTAGGTGTCTTGCTCAAGGACACTTGACACATTAGCCAGTAGTAGCCCAGAATCAAACCTGCAACTCCCCAGTTGCTAGATCACCTGCTCTATGATCTGAGCTACTGTTGCTATGACCCTGCTGAGCCAAAGGTGATGCTGTTCCTTCTGGTTTGTGCATGTCATCATGTATTCAGGTGACCCAGCTGTCTTTGATGCTAGAGGCACTGCTACAAACGGCAGAGAACCCCAGACCAGACGTGCTGGAGTGCTACTTCCTGGAAGCCCTCTGCTGCTCTCTGGGAGCCTCCCTATTGGACGATGGAAGGCGCAAGTTTGACGAGTTCATAAAGAAGCTGTCGTGTTTGAGCCTCGTCCACGATGAGAACACCTTGGCTGGACCAGGAGAGATCCCAGGTGAGACAAACACAAGCAGTAATATAACTTTAAAATGAGAAGCACAGGCTCAAGGTGAAACATGGTTATAACGGCCAAATCACACTTTTAATCTAATCTTACCGAGTTGAAGTAATAGTGTTGATTAAAGAGCCATCTTCCTTCTGTTGAAACGTTTCAAACACTTATCAATAACTATTCTAAGTATTTAAAACCTATTTATTACCTACTTATATATTGTGGAAAACATATTCTGTATCTTTAAAAGGGAAACTCCACCACAAAACAACATTCAACTCATTTACCAGATGGAGGCATAACTGATTAAGTCTCCCTATGTGGCGCCAAAGTGATCTCTGCACGGAAATAACGGCAACGGGAGGAAGGGATTTGGTAGAGGTATACGTCATAATGACACATACCTCTACCCTTCCTCCATGTTGAACAACTACAATGGGCGGGTCATTTGAAATTCCTGGTACTTCCCCACAAGGTAGAGGAGGCGTTGCCCGAGCGCCGGTTGTAGTCCTTTGTGAAGCAGGAAGCTGGAGCATGTGCAGTCATTTAGAGCTACATCTCTGGACTGGTGATATGTAGAGAGTTGGATATGAGCTCATTTTACTCTGTAGGTAAGCTACTTTTACACACATACAGGGAGACCCAGGGTGGAGTTTCCCTTGAAATGGTGATTGCCTGTAACTAAAATTAAATAATAAACCTACAGTATGCTGAATGCTTATTATTTAATGTCACTCCTTTAAGACACAAACTATAGTTTCCATGGGGAGAAGGGGATATGATATATGGATGCCATGGATTATAAATGATATGAACATCTCTCTTTCAGAATACCTCCCAACGTTGTATGACTTCCACTTTGATGGCGATCAGCAGAAGTGGCTTCCCTGGAGCGGCCTGGTCACCAAATACACCCACGACCCTGAGATGAGGTTCATCGATATTTTAGGTGAAGGTTCAGGAAGAAGACCTTTGAGCACCTTCTAAAGCCCTTTAAATGGACCTAATGCTGACCCATTTATAAGCTTAGATTCATAACCTTTAATGCTTTCATTTGCCATCATTTGTATATTAAAGCTGCGGTAGGCAAGATTTGGGCGCGAACAGAATCTGGACTTAAGAATAAATGTCTACAGTGGTGAAAAACACCCCCCCCCCCTCCTTTACTATATAAAACACCCCCCTCCTCTACTATATAAAAACACACCCCCTCCTCTTCTATATAAAACACCCCCCTCCTCTTCTATATAAAAACATACCCCCTCCTCTTCGATTCGACGTTGCTGTGCCCAGTCTGCCTCTCGGGACGCGCACCACCATTTTGATAGGCAGGTAACCCCGCCTCCTGGCTGAGAGCTGCCCTCATTGGATGTTGGCTACCGGGAGCGGTGA
>OMPB01057100.1:2203-14542 GCA_900312615.1 Stylephorus chordatus | reverse complement strand
TGAATAAGAGTAAGTTATGTAAGGGATAATGCACGCCGAGCAAGTCAGTTATGAGGAAATAACCGCACGACGGGGGAGTTACAGCCCGACGCAGTGCATTATCCCACTTATATCACGGGTAACTTGCCAAAGTAATTAATTCACATTAGACATCGTAAAAGGAATATCTTTCGGGATGTTGATCAGGCTGGTGGGCGCATCTGGTGACCTCACTTCAGTTATATTTATTCATGTAACCGACAGTAACGTCGTTTCTTTTTCGGTTGGCAGGATTATGATGTATTATTACACGGCTTTGTTGAATACTCGATTCTGATTGGTCAATTACGGCATTCTACGGTCTGTTATTTCTGAATAGCAGACAGCTGCTTTGAATATCAGACCGTTGGACGCAGTTCTGACCATAGACTTTGGAGGATGTCCAATTATATCAATCCGCAGAAAGAAGTCCGGTAAATTGTGTTGCTTGAAGAGGAAACATAGAGATGAATGAGGACAGAAATGTCAACATCGATATTTCCAAAGAAGTCCCGTTCACCTTGTCTCAATTCACCATCAATGGAAATGTTCAGTTCAACATGAATTAAGGCTACAGAGGTTACAGTATGTTGCTACAGTATGGACGCAGTTCCAACCGTAGAATCTAACAGACTTTTTTTTTTTTTTTTTTTGCGGAAGCAATAAAATACATTTTAAATCAATATTTTGTGTCAAATTGATTGCTTTAGTAAGTAGCCATGTATTAAGCGGGATCATTTGCTTCAGGGTATTTCACAATAACGACCGGCTCGCTGTACATTATTCCTTACATAGTATTGGATAGCAATTTGTTTGCTCCTGTGATCAGGCAGATGAATATGATTTTTTAAGATAATGCTGTGTAACAGCCTATTATATTTTACCAGAAAGTAAATACTCTTGACAGGTATCAGGCAGATATGGTGTGTAGGTAATCAGTTACCTTTCACCCCATTTGGTTTGACATTATATTTAGCTACAGAAAGGAGGTTAAAGTTTGTATACAGAATGTCCATTAGTGCCTAGATAAGGAATACTGTACTAAAACATTTCCTTTTTATAAAATACAATATTGTAATTTCCTTAGGTCCCATAAGCCTCTTTTTTTATTTTTATTTTTAATTTTTTTTTAAATCAAAAGGGTAGCGCCCCATCAGGCTTCGGGGTTGTTCCAGATAACACCAGGAATTTGGTTTGGCTTTTTAAATGCATTTATTTGTTTATTGTTATTTATTTTGTATGGCCTTCAACAGCAGCTTCATATCATTCATTCCATACACCAGCCTTTCGGAAGAAAGAATTAATGTCAGATTGCAGCTATTTTCAGCATTGAACTTTACATCATTTGTTTTAAAAAAAATAAAAATAAAAGAGCAGATGGCCTCAGCAATGGGGGAGTTAACTTGCGAAGTCCTATTGATCCTGGTTCCATTGATTTCCCCTTTTATTTTATCCGTGGCAAAGCAAAGGGACAGGAGGCGCAGTGGCTGTGTGAAGGTCTCTCTCTGAATAAGAAGTGTGCAGCACTGGGGCACTCGGGTGATGTGCTGAATGAACAATCGCTCCCGCTGCAAAAATGCGTTGCGCTCCAGACTTGTGCCGTGGGGCTCTCGCTGCAGATGTGCTCTGACACGTTACCGTGAGTAAAGTGCCGACGCTTAATGAGACCCCTGGAATGATTGAATTCCCGTCTACTTGACGTGAGAGTCGCGGTGATAGGAGACACACTGGCTAAAAGCTTAGAAAGCTTTCTGAATTCCCATCTTTATGTATGCTATGTAAACAGGCAGTGTTCTTTTCCCCAAGATGAAGAGATCAGATGTACGTTATAAATTATTTATGCCCACTGTTTCTCATTTGAGTTATAGCTTTTTACTTATTACTTAAAATGGATCATTGATGTGCAAAATATCCGTACAGGTAAAGAAATGTCAAATAATATATGGAGATGTTTTTGGTTTGCAATTCATTATGCTGAATAATTTCTGGAATATGACAATTTTATCAGATCAACGGCTCCATGATGTAGCCTACTTGGGAGTCTCTGAGCCTTAAGAAGCTGGCATATTGTATTCCAAGGACTAAAACTCATTTATAAGCAGAACCCCACAGAAAATGCAAGTCAAATAGCAATCGCCTATCTATTCTCCATAAATTATAGGTTTATTAAATAGCATTATTTGCAAATTTAGCTGACATTGGCATGCAAACTTCTCATTACTCTGATGAGGATAAGGGGTGATATGAAATTAATCCGTATCAGCAAAGGGATGATAGATGGAAAGTGGAGAGTGATTAAAAAGGTTTGAAATGACTACATGTGTGATGTGCTACATGTGCACGAGAACTTTCTTAGCTATGACAGAGAGAGCCGATTCAATTTCCATGGCAATCTGGACATTGTAAATGAGTCGTTCCACTCGGTTAGTTTTCCGTGTTGGCTGACTGAGGAGAGTGCTAGGCCGCAGTGCCAAGGTGAAAGGTCAAAGATCATGTAGGACCTCATTTTATACTCTATAAGGCAGGAAGTGACTTTTTTGATGAATTAATTGAATCTATAAATAATTATATGATGTTATATCATCATCATATCATATAATTATGTATGATGTACGATATGATATGAATAATTTGACCAACATTTCAACAGTATGTAATATCAGGTATGGTAAAGAACAATGTTTATTTCCCCTAAAATAAATATTCTTTAAGGATTCTTCTTAGACTATTATTTGTCAATATTAGTTGATCGAGCCACAAAGTCCGGAAGATCGATGGGTAAAAACATCACAACCAATAATAACAACACTGCTGGGGCTGAAAGTTAGCAGTATACATCCTACGGTACCCCTTCAACCAAATCCCAACAGCATCCCCACCTCCATTATGCCACAACATCCTGTATAACTGCACAGTGTTGTTTGAGCTCTGTCACAGGTATATATGGTTTCTTTCTTAGCAGACGCTTTTGTCCAAAGCGACTTACAGAACATGAGTGCATACATTTTCAGTACTGCAGTCCCATGGGATCGAACCCATGACCTCGGCATTGTTAGTGCCGAGGTCTCACCTGAAGACTCACCCACTCTTTTGTAATTGATGTAAACTTGTGACGTGACAATAAAGCTGAGTGTGTTCACTCACCACACAACTTCAAAAACACCTGTGGGTGGTTGAGGGGCTGTTAGGAAAGAGGGTGTGTGTGTGTGTGTGGGGGGGGGTTGTAGTTTGAGCTGTGATGGACTACAATCTATCTGGTTGTACAGGCACAGCCTCTTTTTCATGCCTTGTGTTGCCTTGAGGGAGAGCAGCTTCCGGCCGACACAAACTCAAAGGACTGAGCCATTTTGAGCTTCTATAGTGTCAATATGTTGTTATTCCTAATGTTTTGATTCTCTACACATTAAGGAACACTGAAGTATAGCGAGGGTATGTCTCTGTGCTGGGTTTCACACACATAGATAAGCAGTAGCCCAGCTGGAGGGAGTGTTATGCCCACAATTTCAATTGTTTGCTGCATAATGTACTGTCTAAAAATGGTTTTGAGCAAGAAAGTGGATTTGTAAGTGGATTGTATTATTGCTATTATAGAAACAAGTAGTTTCTATAGCGCTATCTTTCTCTCCAGCAAAACAGCAAGACTATCTCGCTCAGAATGAGAAGGGTCACAAGAATTTGTCATTTGTCACATCCTCTCATTTCTATATTCACACAAGGGGAAGAGGCTATTACTTCTAAAAAGGTTATTGCATGTTAGTCCTAAAAAGCTAATACCACCTGCTTATTTGTTACATTGGAGTGGTTATGACTGAGTGATTTATGAATGATTTTGTGGAGTAGGTAGATATGCACTCAAATGTTTAAAAAATATTATAGCATTTCATAAGCAAAAATAAACATTCAGAGTGGGTATTTACTTTGTAAAATTCGCAATCCCGTTTTCTTTATTTTAAAGGTCCTAAATTGTTCACTTTTGGGCAATTTTTAACAATTCCTGTGAGTCTGTGGAACACATCTGTAAGGTTTTTTTTCAATAATATTAATTGTTTTGTATTTTTAATCAAGTACTTTGGTGCACCTCTTTCCGCCCTTCCAACTTACAAGCCGTTTTTGTCTGGGCTCTGCCCATACTCACGCTAGTTAGTAGTAGGACTCGATAGCGATCTACTGTATAACGTTCGTTTACTGGGGTAACAGCGGCACGGTGGTGCAGTGGTTAGCACTGTTGCCTCACAGTAAGAGGGTTCTGGGTTCAAACCCTGGCCGGTGCCCTTCTTAATTGGTGACTCTAATTGCCCATAGGTATGAATGTGATTGTCTGTCTCTGTATGTTAGCCTTGCAATTGACTGGTGACCAGTCCAGGGTGTACCCTGCCTCTCGCCCAATGTCAGCTGGGATTGGCTCCAGCTCCCCTGTGACCCTCTAGAGGAAAAGCGGTTAAGTGAATGAATGAATACTTGGGTAATTTAGGTAGCATGCGCAACGGAAATATAACCATAACATTATATTGCAAGCAGATGTCTTATTTGAAATCAGTGTTTTTCTAAGTCTTAGCTTCTTTCCTTCCCAGTTCAACTCGCAATGTACTTTGACTGACACCCATCTGTACTATAGCCTAGGCTAAGAGATGCCAGATCTAGCAGAGGAACACCGCAAACGGCACAGTAAAATAGTAACATTAATATACTATTGAGGCAAACAAAATATTAGCCAAATTAGAAAAGGGAATAACCTTTACCACTATCGAAAATAATCGCACGTTCTCATTGCGTTACCTGACACTAGTCCGAAGTGCATCATAGTTGTAGACGGTTGGTAACGGATGAATGAATAGGTCCTACTGTGTTTTTTCCCCTATTCATTATGTGAAAACATATGCAAAACACTGGAAAAAGCCATTTTTACAATAGGGGACCTTTAAAGGTTTATATTTGTTTTGATTAACTCTATTGAAAGGTAAATATCAATTACATATTAGCTTAGCGTATAGGCCTACAGCTTAAAATGGAAATACTCAAGTAAAGTACAAGCACCTCAAAATTGTACCTAAGTACAGTACTTGAGTAAATACTTTGTTACTTTAATACATTTTGCTCTAATTGGCAGTCAATGGAGGTATATTTTTTAAAATAAAACACCTAAAAGATATTAAGGCCAAAAAATAATGGTTATCTGGCATTTTTTGTTACCCTTTGTTGATAATGCAAAAAAAAAATTGGAATATCAAGATATTCCTGAATGCACGAGAGCGCTTGTCATTTTGACTTATCACTAGAGATTTCAGATGGAATCTTGGAAAAAATATGGCGTTGTAGCATCAAGTCACAGCCAGGGATGCTTTGGACATTAGAAAGGGTCGTCTGGTGATCAGAAGGTTGCTGGTTTGATTCTTGATTGCACACAACACATACAGTAGAATACCAAATGTTGTTTTTGTATTAAAATCATAAGAATTAACACTTAAATATAACCTTGATCATTTTAGGGCCCAGAGGATGAGAAATAGATCAGCAATAAATATAACTTCCTTGAGGGTTATGAACAACTGCCTGTTTCTACCAAAAGACTCATATAGTATACAGTATAGTCTCAATGTGATGAAATGTGAACGAGAAATTATGGACATCAGTAATATCCACGCAAACAGCATCAAGTCGCCGCTGGAGGTTTGGTGAGAATACCAGGGTGATAAGATAGCCTCTAGTGCAACCTATTGAGGGTGAGTTTGTTTACCTCCTCTACACTGCTTTCAGAAAAATGTGCCAACATTTGCCCGACATGAATGCCAGTGCTTTGATAAAGGTCAATGGGAGTGAAACAAGGTTGCGGGAGTTAGACCACTTTAATTAGCTCTGGCTTTGTGCTTCTTTTAAATCCTTTGGTGCCAGCACATGCATGGCCAGTCTTCAGCACAAGGCCAGAACAAAGGGTAAACAAAAAATATATAAATGTCTGAAAAGTCAGTCCGAGGAAGATGTTTAGCATAAGCAGTTATTCGCGAGGTGGAATTAATGTTATAAAAACAGTTGTGGTGGCAAATAATGATGGAAATAATGAATGGTTTATTGGCATTCACATGAGGCAGGCTGCTGCGTGTGGATTTGTAATTAATGCTTCACTTAAAAAGTTGCCACTGTACCAACGGCAGTTTGATTGCTCTTCACTGAGTCATTTACCAGTTTAACTGTTTTGTTAGTGTGTGTTTTGTAATTTTGTGCGAGCCTGTACAATATAGGTATGCCTTTTAATAGCAGGTAATTCTTCTGTCGTTTTATTTTTTTTACCAGCTAAGAATTTAATTGAGAAACATATTAGATGCCTTCGGATCAAAATAATTAGCTATATATATATTAAAATCAAGGCTACAAAATTAGCTACTGACAATGTTGATTCAATAACTTTTATTGCACATATGTAGAGAGGATTTCTATCTGGACCATAAACAGATGCGTGCAATGACATTCCTAAGGGGGTTGGTTTAAGGCTCTATATGATTAGATCACAGATTGGATCACAGATAGATAATATAATTAAAAAAGATTGCATTACATCACATTACACTGGAATACATTCATTTGTGTGTGTGTGTGTGCGTGCGTGCGTGCATGTATTTTTACATCAAAATGTACCCACATTCACATGTCCTTGAATAGTCATCCAGCAGCACTATCAAATGGATGAGACTCGTATCTTGTTCCTCTGATGTCTTGCGCTCGGTAACAACTTGGAACAGAGTCAACGCCCAGTTCTCTACGGTGAATCGACTTCCACCTCCCACACCACTAATACCTTTTAGCTCCTTGAGGCACAGATGGTGGAAAAATGTCCAATGACTCCTTAAAGTAAAGTAAAGTATGCTAATGCTGGTCAGAGAGACCATGCAGTAGTGAGACAGTGGTGGCTCCAGGAATGTTTTGACTGTAGTGGCTATGGGGTGGCTTGGTAATCTGGATGGGTGACTTCAGGAGGTAAGCTAATATTACACAGCACAACAACAACAACATAGTGTACTCTATGAACGTCCATGGCATTCATTCAGTTGTCCACTTGGGCAGATACGGTACTACAGTAACTAGCTAGGGAGAGATATGGGACCTGTGTTCCTTCCTAAGCTTACTTTGGGCAGGTGTATCATACATTGTGATGAACTTGTTTGTGAGATGACCAAACTTATTAGGAATACTAAATATAATTTTAGCCCCACACTGGTGCAGCTGACTATAACAGACACCTCAGATTAT
Organism: Stylephorus chordatus; assembly: GCA_900312615.1. NCBI lineage: Eukaryota > Metazoa > Chordata > Actinopteri > Stylephoriformes > Stylephoridae > Stylephorus > Stylephorus chordatus. Next base: position 7,282 of record OMPB01057100.1, on the reverse strand, counting down.
ACCGAGAGAGAGACTATTTTAGAACAAACAAATAAAAGCTTGTCATTTCTAACCTGATATGCTGACACATACCGTAGTGCACAAATTTGTGTGTTTTATATGTGTTTAATTATTGCTACTCACCAAACAATTCAGCAGAATTATCCCGTTGTTATGACAGCAAATGCATCGATGATGGTGTCCACACTTAGTCCTTGAGTCCTCATCGATTTGATGGCCAATACAGCCAGGTTACTATTTTCGACTTAACAACTCATTCTACATGATGACGTACTATGCTCACTCACGGTGTCAATCAGAAAAAGCAGTTACCCAACATGGATGCCTTCATTGTTATTTCTGATGACATTTTAAACGTCTAATTTATTAAGTAGGCTATAGAATTGCTATTTATTTGTCCTCCTGCTGAAAATGAATGTTGGAATTCATCTAACTTTAGCTTATCGTTGAGCCTAATTACCTCTAGAGCCAAGTGCCCTATTCCAGCTTCCGGCAGAGAGGGGGCTTTGGGGTTTCGAGGGGTGGCTGTAGCCACCGCAAGCCACCCCCTGCCACCGCCTATGAGTGAGGTCATGATGTTATGGCTGTTAAGATGACTTACTAGTGTAAAGGGCCAGCTATTGGAAGGTCTGGCTCAGAGAATTAAGAGGGTCCCTGGCTGCCTGCTGGGCTCTTCAGACTCTTCTCTATCGATTCCTCTGTCCACATGTAATTAAGCCTTGGTGAAAGCAAGCAAAAGAGGGGGCAGAACAAGGAGTCGAGTTCTGGCTGAGAAGAGCTAGCATTTTATTTTGTGTCAATAAGTGGGGAAAATAGTACTTAAATGGCTTCTGCCACACACACAAAAACAAAGCTTTTGCAAAAGCCTTAAGCTGTAGGGTGCCTGAGAGGGAGTGAAAGGTCATATGATGCTAGTAAATACGACGAGAGAAACGAGGAAGAAACAAAAGGAGCAAAATAATTCATGCTTTGTTGAGATAATTGGGACAGTAAAAGAAAATCACTTTGCTAACATATACAGTGGATGATTATTAATACATGGGAGATTCATACATGGAGTCCTATTTATTTTCAGGCAAATACGATGTCATATCATGTATGACTTGACACTGAAAATTAACGTAAAACAATTTAAAAAAACCTGTCATGCTTATGGTGAGTTATGACTGAGGCTTATTTTCAAATAGTGCTTCCAAAAGTATAGTCCAAATATACATTCAGAATGTGTAATAGGCTTTAATCAAGAAAGGGCTGATTTAATAATGACCAAAAAGAGCTTTTCTCCATCAGTGAATAAAAGGATTTTGACAGGACTAATAATATGTGTATAATTAGTGAATAATGAATTAGATTGGACTCAGTTGCATTACATAACATCGACAAATTCTATTTATCAATAATAATTTTTATTGACAAACTTGTTGATGTAAACCCATGTATATTTGTTCTGGAAAATAAATAACATTTAGGACGGCTCACTAAATAGTCAAATGCATTTATAAATCACTGCTCAAGTATAATCTTCACACCTATACTGCTTCTTATACAAGATATATCAAAATGTGAAAACTTGTCTTGTTTTCCAGTCTCACATTCCATGTGTAAAACGCTTTGCCGTTTCTCCCAATACAGTTGACAACATGCAATTTCTAGAAAGAATCAGAGTAATTTCCACTTAGCAAATTCCTCGGTGTTAGTGGACATGTTTGACAAACTACAGTATAGTAGCTGGGCCTTAAAATGGAGGTGGTGTCAAGTCTGCCTATCATGGAAGTAATTAATAGCAGCCTAACCATCCTAAAATATAAAGTTTTCTTTAATTGAATCACTCAATAGATGTCACGGTTCTGTATTCGTCTGTCCTGTATTTGTTTATTAGTTTTCATATTCATAACTCTTCTTGTCATAGTTCATTTCTGTTCCCTCTATTAATTATTATTATGTTCCAGACCCTGTCACTCACCTCTGCCTGCCCCGCCTCTTCGTTGCACCTCATCCGCCGCCACATTACACACACCTGTCCTGCATTTGCCCTGATTATGTTTGTCACTCTATTTAACTCAGTCCGTCCCTTCCCTGTTTGTCAGATAGTTTTGCTTGTTTGTTTGATTCTCGTTCGTATCGTTTACACTGTGCCGTTCTGTTTCATAGCCTGTTCCAGTAATTTAATTATCGACCATAGCTTGTTTCTCTTTCTGCCATAGCCTGTCCCTTGCCTGTGCTGTATAGCCCCGTTTATTGATTACCCGTTGCCTGACTTTTCTGCCTGTATTATGATGCTGATCCTTTCTGGCCCTTTTGTACCTTTGCCTGCATGCCTGGTGATTGTCTATCCTTGTAAAGACTAAGTAAAGACTATTTACTTTAACCCTGATATTCTGGTCGTGCTGTTGGGTTCAATTCATAGTCGTGGCAAGATCAAAGGTTCCGTTTTTTAAAGGTTATTGTCACTTCTATATGACTCACAACAATCTAACAATGTAACAACTAGACTTTTTTTAAGTAAAACTAATAAAAATGTTACAATGTTATAATGCAACGTTAAACGTGCAATATTAAATTGCCTTATTTTAAAAAAGGGTGAAAAGTTATTAACAAAATTACAATATGTTGTCACGGAATATTTACATATACCGACAACGCCACGTCTGACAACACTGCCCCCAATTGTAAAGTTGGGGGACCCCTATGTTAGAACCAGAGGCAAAACTACCACATACTGTATGCAGGTAATGAAGCTGCATTTGGGGCCCACAACAGTTCAGAGCCCCCACGCACGGACCCCTCTTTATCTCGCCACTATCGTGTCATAAGATCACGAGCATCTTGAGCACTGAATCTCTATACCGTACATGCGGCCACTAATCTTTAATGGTGCGCGGTAAGTATTTATAGTACTCAATGAGCCAAGTCATCTGGCTCCAGGGTGTCACATACTTGATGATTCATTCACCAAATAAATAACGATACAATAACATAACAGTTCATAGTTTATTGACTCGTACCTCTAGGTTACATTTCTAAATATATTAAGTTTAAATAAATTAATGATCAAAATGTGCAAAGTGTGCCCACGCTGAATTCCAGGTCATGGTAATTATGGATTTATGGATTATGGATGTATTACTGTACGTGATGAGCACAACCATCTTGCATCGGGGCATCGGGGCCCGGTGCTGACTTGTTACGCCACTAGTCCTCACCGGCCCAATCTGTGCTTGGAGACAGCCACCACTGAACTACCAGGAAACTAGCGGAAGTGTGAGGGTAACAATTAAAAGCAGGACAGGTAAATTGGATAAATAGGCTAAAATTATAAAATACTCTTATAAAAATTGTGATCAAACATTAATCAGCGCTCTGCAACAACTCTCTGGAGTTTGGGCTTGAGGCAATCAGTAGAGAATGGGCAACAGCTGAGCGTTTTTTATAGCATTCATGCAGGTGGCAGCAGCTGGGTCCTAACTCCCACCTGATTAAGGACATTATATTTATGGCAAAACAGCCCGGTTTAAAAAAACGAAATGTGTTGCCTACATGCTGTGGCTCTTGACATCTTGCTACAGCGTTATAAGCAGTTTATAGTGTCTGAGCGGAAACATAGTTGAACACAATGTTAACAACTGGGAATTGTTAGGGGTGGCTTTAGTTGTTTAACTCATCTTTATAGCGTCACTCTCATTGGTCAGATCTACTGTGCCTTTAGCAGCTGGAGCGGTGTTTGTTTCTTGCTCACAGGCTTGCCGATGGAATTAGACAACAATAAACAAAACTTCTAACCAACAAAAGCCTGTCTTCTTTGAAGTGGAGTTTACATTTTGCATTGCCTTCTTGCAGCCTCCAGAGAACAAGCACTATCAGAAAACGTTTTAATGCTTTTAAACTACAACCACATTCATTAGGCAATTAATTAAGATCAAAGTCTGAAAATAAGCAGGACACTGTGAAACACAGGAGGAAAAGACATGAAACAGCGAAACACACGGTCTAGTGACTCCTCAGAGGAAGAGCAACAAATGAGTGTACATACACAAAATAATGAAGGTAGATGAAGGCTCAGAGGGTTATTGGGTCAAAGCCATGTCGGAGGGCCATCCAGTGAATATGCAAATCAACACTGGTTCACACACATCAATCACACATCAATCCCACTTCCCACTGAGATCTTCTGACACTGTGTTCAGACCATGTATACTGTACATGTAGGAGAACCAGTAAACATGAAAGGAGTGTCACAGGTAAGAGTAACGGCCAAGTGGAGAAACTAAACTGTTAAGATTGCCATTCTGGGACGCGTCTGGCTAGAGAATATGAGACTGGACTGGCTAGCCGTGAAAATGATGTCACCAACTGCCACTGACTTACCTGCTATTTTGAAGAAACATGAAGATATCTTCAGAGAAGAGTTAGGCAGCACGAAAGGCATCACTGTCAAGTTAAGTATTAAACCTGCTACGACACCAAAGTTCATGAAAGCCAAGCCGGTGCCATATGCCATGTCACCCTGCGACCAATGGTTTAGCTGAGAGGTTAGTTCAAACCCTGAAGCATGCGCTAAAGGCATCTCAAGGTCAAGAAACACTTCATCAGCGACTGCACAGGTTCTTGTTCACCTATCGCAACACGCCCCATGCAACCACTAATTCAGATTCGCAAATACACAGGACGAGATGTTACTATCCCTTGTGCCATTATCCGAGGTAAACACTTGTAGAAAACCAGCATAGATCAACAAACAAACAAACGAGTGATAAAACCATCATCAGAAACAATACCATAGGAGACATCAGGTTCGCTACACCATCATAAATCTACGGAGTCATTCCTCAGATGGCACCAAACGCCCAATCTACCCTAAACAACAGCGGTATGCAGCATGTCATTGGAGTTATCAAGTGGGCACCTTCCATCAACAATGTTTCGTTAAATTAGGCCCACGACACCTCCAGAAGGCTTAGCAGCATTCCAGCGTCCTGGAAATACCCCCCTCAATGCCACAAATCACCTCGAGTAACTTGCCATATGGCCAATCCCCGATGACTAAGGCTGTGACAAGCCCCACTTGAGGTGGTTTGTGGC
>OMPB01057094.1:0-10698 GCA_900312615.1 Stylephorus chordatus | reverse complement strand
AATGTAGTGCAAGCGCAGATCCGTGCCTGGAATAACACACAGGCATATAACACACACACACACACACACACACACACACACACACACACACACACACACACACACACACACACACACACACACACACACACACACACACACACCCTACCTACCTACCTGCTGGGGTTCTGAGTCTTCCGTATCCTCCAGTTCCTGGGGGCTCTCTAGCTCCCCCTGTAGACCAGATAGCGTTGAGCAGCTGTCAGCGTTTTGGAGGCTGAAGCTACGCAGGCTGCTGCTACCACTGCCTGACACGAACAGACTGAGGTTGTCGAAGTCCTCATCCAACAGCTGCTGCTGTGGTGCCTCTATTGTTGTCTGCCCTGCCCGGTTCAAGTCCTTCAGGGGGTTGTACTGTTTTAAGAATGTGGAGTAGATGTAGCCCTGAGTACCTGTGGAAGATAGACCAGCATTTACGATCTTCTTGCATGTAACATTCAGCATTGTATATTTATCATATATTGGCCATTTATGCATTAGAAGATGTACCCGTAGTCATGTATTCTATTATAGTAGAGTAATTGGTAAAACATTATTATTATTATTATTATTATTATTATTATTATTATTATTATTTAAATATGTTACATCTCATTAGTTCAGCAGTTGATAGATTTGAGTACAGTGTTGGAGAGCAATGGCATGAATAATTTGACAGTGATATTCAGTAAGATCAAGGATAAACAAAGGTTTATGTAATTTCTCCATGTATGAATACATGAGTTTGATAAGATTATAGAACACCAAACATTTTGAGTAAAATGAAGACTAGTGGTAAAACAATTTCTAGATTTTTTTTGATTGACAGTAAATTAACCTGGTTATAGTTTTGATGATTTGATTTGTTTTAGTCATTAATAAACTTAAATACCAAATGTGTTACCTTTCGCTTCAGAAAGGGAACACACTTTTTTGATCATTATGAAATAAATACATAAATTTTTCCTGACTCGGCAGTCTAAGCAGTTACTTAAGACAATAATTTGGGCTCTGTTAACTTTTGATGGCAATTTGCCATTAATTCTTACATTTTATATACTAACCAAATAACTGCTATGATTTATTAATTTAGCTGTTTAGTGTCGGAGATGAAGCACCATTTTCAAAATACTGAAACTTTCACAAACACCTACATTTTTTGGGGTTTGAATCCACAACAACCTTTATCATTAGATTTCCATGACAATATTTCCATGGTTTTGCAACATCCAATTGGCTTTAGCTATAACTAAATGACTACCAAGCCGCTTAAATGGAATTGTTTTGTGCCATGGAGATATAACCATGAGTGCCTCCTACTAAAAATATACTGTTTGTTAAAAAAAAAAAAAAAAGTAAATAAGAACTTGTGTTCTTCCCGTGCTTTTTCTCCCCCAAGAAAGCCTTCAGGGACAAGTGTTGTCCTCCACGTATGTTACCGGGCCATTAACAGGCAAGGGATTTTTAGATTGGAGGAGGAATGGACTCTTAGATGTGGTTGTGAAGCGACAACCTCCATGACATCACTCATGCCCTTGGGAAGTTGTCCTGTTTGTTGACTGTTCAGTGTCAATAAGTACATTTGGTTTGTCTACACAGGCTCTGAAAAACTATTCACCTTGTAGCTGAAGAAGGGTAGTGATTTGCTGAAGGTAACCAATACCTACTTCAGATGCTGATGGTCTAGTCTAGTGGGATACAATTCACCTTACATATCTTAACGACAATGTGAACCAACATTGTTGCTTTGGCAACACACATACACACTTGCCTCCGGTGTGGACCAGCCAGCGACTGCTGCTTCCATGGGGGTCATTGTCTTCCAGCAGAGCGACCAGTTCTCCCTCAAGAAGACTGACGTCCTGCTCTTGACAGCCGTTACACTTCCTCTTCAGCTGGTAGAGGCGAGAAGCTGGGTATTCAGATAGGAGCCACAAACGTTCTTCCTCAGTCTGATGGCACACCTCCATAAGCTTGAGCAGAACAGAAAAAAGCAGAGCACAAGATGATCTGTGTGTTCGTCATATGGCACTGGCTGGAAAATTACATAAAAACATTAACTACTAAGTATTTGGTGAAAGTCTTCCATCCCACCAACGTTAAAGTAAGTCATGTAAGTTCTTGTCATGAAATGTATTAAAGTTTGAAAACACTAAACTACCAAACTGAAAAATGTACCTATACACAGATTGATGGTATTCGGAAATTGCTGTTTTGTTTTTCCAAAAATTAGACAATCGTTCTCCAGGGAGTGCAGTTAGCAACAGTGGGAGTGCCATGTTGGCTCCAAAGGCTTGTCGGACTTAGCAACAGTAACAGGGTGGGCCTTAGCGAAGGGTCAATTAGCATATTAATTATTGAGTTATGGCCAAAAACGTATTTTGTGAGGTCACAGTGACCTTGACTTTTGACCTTTGACCACCAAAATCTAATCAGTTCATTCTTGAGCCCAAGTGGACATTTGTGCCAAATTTGAAGAAATTCCCTTGTGTTGACGAGAATGGGACGCACAGACGGATGGACAGACAGACAAGGCAAAAACACAAACTGCCTCCAGCCACGGCTGTCACCAATGCATGGACAAATTATGTGTAGTGGATTATAGCCCCATTGGAATAGGATTACTTGCTCGAGTAAGTGGCCTACTTGATGTACTTTCCACTGCTGTAACCTTGTTGCTGTCACCACCTCATATGTGTTTGGTTACATGTGTACGAAGACATTCTGTGAGGGGGTGTGAAGACAATACCCATGGGTTTAGTTAGAGTAATGATGCCAAGATAACCGGATCCACTCACACACATGCAGACGCTCACAATAACAGTGAGCACTCCTATGCACATAAAGGCAATATGGGCAATTCTCATGGGGTTCATACCCCATGAGAATACTACCCAGTAGAGTTTTGAGTTGCCAAGTGTCCTTGTTAATCACAACATTCTTTCTGCAGTCTTATCCTTAGACTTAATTTCCCACATCTCAACACTACTTTTTTTACCGTCAATTTCTTGTCTCGTTGGCGCTCGAAGCTGACTTTGCGCTCCATTAGTTTCTGTACGTTATCCTTGACAAAATTGAGATTGTTCAGCTCCTCCATAATGCTATTCTGCACTTCACTGATGTTGGACAGTGGAGCCTGTACATGAAAACAAAGCAAATGTTTCAGATACAATATAACACAATGTTATACACATTCCATCAGCATATTGATGTTTATTGTGTTATTGTTGCTTACAGGTAGCTGGTGTATAGATGGCACATTATGCAGGGTAGTGTCCATTAGCTCTCTGAGGAGGGTTACCAGGAAAACAATACAGTTGATCAGGATAGTATAGGTGGACATATTAAACCTTTGCAGCTCCTCTACCAATTGGGCATTGAGGGCTACATAGTCCCTCCTGGCCGGCATCTGTTCCTCAGAGACGGGCGAGGGCGACGAAGAAGAGGACGACACGTTGGGCGAGGATGAGGAGAAGGAGGAAGAGCGCTCAAGGCGGCTGCAGTAGTCTAGCAACTTGTCGTAGCGTTTCTGAATGAGCTTCTGTGGAGCTGTAAACATGGCCTGGAGGGAGGTGAGAGGGGCGAGGACCAAGTGCTCCATCTTCTCTTTCTGGGAAGACAGAACGTTTGCAAGTGCAAATAGAAGTCAATAAACTCTCAGGAATATACAACAATCCTTGCATTAAAAGCAAATACTCTCCCTGTATTTACACATGATTTCAGTAACAACAAATATTTAGTATATGAAAGACCCATACTTTCTGAAGTGTAAAGGAGGGAAATTATAATGACTTGGATAAAATGGATAGGAATCATTTCTGAACGTATTTTCTAATAATAACAATCGACACAAAGGGGATAAGATTACTATAGTTTACAATAATTTTAATCCTCTTATTACACGTAATTAAATAAGTTATGTTACATTTACAGGTTTCTTACAAAGACCATTATTCAAAAGCTCAGCTATCTCTGGGTAAGAAACAGCTCAATTCACCCAGGAAGAGAAGCCAGTGAAAATGCTGCAAGAGGGAAGGATATAAAAGAAGGTTCTAATTGGCCAAAATTGTCTCTGCAAATCCCACTCACAAAGTGCTTATATGGGTCTGAAGAGTTTATGTGATGTGTGCCATTTGTGACATGTTTATGGGGGTCCTTGACAATAGTCTCCAGGTCCTGAACATTCGTGATGGCTACAGACACCATCTCCTGCAAGCGGAACATAGAAAACAAAACAAAAGTAAGCGTTGAAATGAGGAAAATCCTTCTAAATTCCTGCCTTTCCCATAAAAAGTCTGCTTTGATTACCTGTGATTGCAGCAAGTAACAGTACACATTCTTGACAAGCTGCTTCACAGCTTTCTCCAGACTCCTGAAGAACTTCTCTTCTTTGTCGAATGCTTCATCCCTCACCTACATGTAATTATGGTTAATATTTACCCTTTTCTGCTTTTCACTTATAGTATTGGCCATTCCAGCATTAACATTTAATTTGAAGCAGCCAGTCAATTGTGTTCATAATATACATGCAGACTGGAAAGGTTACCATCGCATCTTCTCCTGTTTACACAATAAAGTGAATGTGGGAAGGGCTTTGATACCAGGCACCTGAGACTCGGCCCCGGCGAGGATCTTGAGATAGCCGGCAAATCGATCACCCTTCTTTCGAATGGAGCGAATGTTGATCTTCTGCAGTTTACCCCTGAGCGTCCCTTCATCCTCTGACCTCTTGTATTTCATTACTAGGAAACAGATAGGTAGTTGGGACGATGTGTGTGTGTGTGTGTGTGTGTGCGTGCGTGCGTGCGTGCGTGCGTGCGTGCGTGCGTGTGTGCGTGTCTGTCTCTGCTGTGTATATTTGTGTGTTTTGTATTTCATGATTCTGTATTGTAAGGCCCATGACTTCCCAAGTGACAAATCAACAAACGGCGTCAACCAACTCACCAATATCCTTCCGCCTTTTAAATTCATTGATGTTCACATTGATGACCTTGGTGGCAGCGAAGGCCTCCTGTAGTGGCCGGTTGTCAGGGTGATCATCGGGCGTGGCCTGCCACAACTCACCCAGAAGCAAAGGGTACTTCATGATCCTCTGCACTGGCTTAATGAGCAGCGAACCCATGTTTAACAGGTTAGGTTTCCCTCTGTGGATAGAGACTCGTTAGTCAACAGAGCATTGTACAGCCATTAAAATATACAGTGCATAAAATAATAATATATTGTAATGTTTACGCATAATAATATGTACAACACTTAACACTTAATAACATGGTACTTACTCTTGGTCATATATTTGCCTGTAAGAGGACATAGCAAAATGAATTGATTATATATAGGTTCTTGACAGATTTTGTAAGAAATATTTGTTTAGTAAGTAGTAGTAAGTAGTAAGAAGAATCTTACTTAAGGGCTAAAACACATGTGGTAAAGTGCTGCTTAATTTCGTCCTCTTTCTCGTAGGTTTTGAGAAGCGTGTTAGCATCATTGTGGTGGTAGCAATAAATCTTATAGACCTCCTCCAGAGCGGTCTTGGCCTGAAGGAAAATGTCTCCTTCAAATGTAAAGTAATTAAAAATAGGTTTGTAATCTTTCATCTTGGCGATATATCTCTGTTTTTGGTTGTAACAGAAGACCACGCAGACACAAAGCAAACAACTGTCAAAATTACCAATGACAAGTGCCTCGAGGTCAGGTTCTGCAGTAGCCTCCTGCAGCCGTTGAAGGAGCGCAGCAGATACCTCACATGCCGCCTCCATGTTGGTGAAGAGGCGGTCCACATCCACCACCTAAACAGACATCCAACACGTTGAACCGCTATGGGTAAAACAGTGAAACAGCTATTTTCTTATGTTATCATACTGGGTAAAGTTTGGTGAGATTGATACAACATTAACAAAGCAGCCGTATATGAATTATGGCTTCTGGGCCTAAGAGGTACCTGTAAATTGCTTTAACATGGAAAAGATTGCACGGTTCCAAGTATTGCACAATGGTTTAGGGAATTATCTTTATGCAAAGAATTACATACACTCTTATGGATAAACTATCTGCTTCAAAGTTTATGGGGCTGGTTTATACATTTTATTAAGAACAATTACTTATCTCACATGATGGAGGAGGGTAATGGCACCCTCTGCAAAAAAGATACTTACTAGGATGAATGTAGTGTAAAATGTGAAGTGGATTCTCATGCTGGTGTGATTTTAATATGGATGCTTTTCCAATTGTTTATTTATTTATTTGTTTGTTTTGTTTTTGTGCAAAATTGAGGTGATCTGTATTACATTCTGTGTAAATGTGAAAGGCTGTGTTAACTGAAAACGTAAATAAATAAATAAATAAATAAAAGAGGTACCTGTAGGTCTTTAAGAGGCTTGACCACCTCTCTGATGCAAAGCTCCAGGTCTGTGAGGTAGTCTCTCTCCGTTTGTACAAGCTCATGAATGACTTTGGCCCTGCGGCTCATCTTTCTCGAGCGAACCTCCGCAGGGTCCAGCGCCGGGGAGGAGGGGGCAGACAGGTCATGGGGAGCCATTTTCTCTGGGTGGAGAGGAATGCAAAGGCATGTGGTAATTAAAATAATAAATAACAACAAGGAGAAAACATTCATTGAAATGGATACTAAGGTGACATGAAAAGACCAGATACATACATATAAATGGATGAATTTAATTCATTCATTCATTCACTTTTCCTCTAGTGGGTTGCGGGGGGGAGCTGGAGCCAATCCGAGCTGACATGAATGAATTTAATTGGAAATTAATTTAGTAATAGGACTAACCCCCATGCTTTACAGGCATTTATGACAAACTCATTTCATTTTCCCAAATATTAGCATACATAATGGCCCTAACATCTCCACCTGACTTGGCCCACTTGGACCAAGTGCCCAGCTGTTATTAAACGTACTTAAATTTTAAGAAGTCGTACATTGAATTCTCTTCGCATTCATCCATCTCAGCCAGCGGACCTGTAGGCGCTGGAGGAGGCCTAGTCCAAAGGAAATCTTCCACACAGTCTTTCATTTGACTTGATTGAGCACCAAAAGGCCTCGTTTACACGCGAGTCAGGCGCTGCAGCTCTTCAGCCTAATCTTTTTTTTTTGTCTGCTCAGTGCTGAAGGGGAGGCAGGCGAGAGGGAGAGAGAGAGAGAGAGAGAGAGAGAGGGAGAGAGACATAGAGAGAGATGGGGGGAGAGACATAGAGAGAGGGAGGGAAAGAGACATAGAGGGAGAGGGAGGAGACATAGAGAGAGAGGGAGGGAGAGAGAGAGACTGACTGAGAGACATAGAGAGAGAAGGAGAGAGAGACATGGCACTAAGGGTAAAAAGGGAGAGCCAGTTAACGTTTGTAATGTAAGACTCTGTACAGTAACGTCAGACTCTGTACACTTCTTCATAAAGATTTAGCCGAAATATGAAACATGAATATACGTATATACACCTAAAAGCTTTATTGCTGCAAAGCAAAACCGCACTGCATGTGACGCATGCATTTTCTTTTTTTAGTGTAGACACTGGAAAATGAAGAAGAGTTTGGATGGATACGTATACTTGCTATGCCATTTTTCTAAGCACTTTTTTTTATGTGAATACATCCTCCATTGTTTCTGCATGGTCTGAAAGAAGAGGCACCATTTTGGGGAACGTCTGTTGGATCTGAACCAAAATGTCTCTAGTGTCTTGTTTTTGAGTGAGTGAGTGAGAGAGAGAGAGAGAGAGAGAGTGTGAAAGCAAGAGAGTGAGAGAGATGCAGACCTAAAATGAGACTTGATTAATATAAGACTCACCTGTAATTGGATTTTATCATATTTCACACCAGGTTTCACACCTTTTTATATGATCAACTGTGTTCTTCCCAAACGCCCTCACCTGACACCTCATTTATCAACTGGTCACACTTCCTTCCTTTTTCATACATGTTTTTGTTGCAATCTTGTCCTCAAAGTCGAGTTTATACTTAAATATAGATCAATCTTGGCTGCTTTTCAGGCGCAAGAATTCAGGAACATCAAAAGAAAAACCCTCATTAAATCGATTTGATATTGGGAAGAATCTCTCTGCGTACAATGATGTCTGCATGTGTTTTAACCTAAACAAGGGATGAGGATCATTTTACAACTGAGTAGTTACAAGTATTTTCCTGCGGAATCCCTGATTGTTTTCTTACAGCCAAAGACTTAACTGATCTCTCTTACTGCAAATATAGACGTTGATGTCCATTAAACCACACTTCGATGACAATTTTAGTAAGGAATACAAAACTTGAGATTGTTTTACGTTAGAATCAACTTTGTTCGGTGGTTGAATATGTTTAAAAACCCACCCTACCACCCATGTCTTGCTTTTATTTTACATTCCATCATAACATTTGAACTCATAAAATCGTAGGTCACCATTTCCATGAATTATAACAGCTTTCTGAAGTCGCTGTTTGAAATCTGTCTGTTTTACCAAGGACAAAATAATCTAAAAATGAAATCGAAACGTTTCAGAGGATCACATTCTAAAAGCATTAGCTGAATGTAACATCATGCTGTATCAACACATGTTGATGCAGATGTTCACCATGTTACGCCCTGTTGGGCACTCAGGCCGGGACTTCATAAAATCAGTACTTTTCAACCGTTGAATTGGACTCTTTCTCTGTCCGACTGGGAGGTGTTTCCACATGAGGTGCCTCACTGACCTACTGGAGCGTTCAGAACGTCGAGAAGTGTGATACAGTAGCATGTCAAACGTTTCTGACCCGTCTTCATCCGGTGGAACCCGGTCCGTTTGGTAATACAAACAAGTCAGGTCGACAGGCACTGTGTTGCCAGTCTCACAGTACGAACGTGAAACAAAGGACAGATGATAATCAAATTACTTATCTAGCCTTTATGTAACCGTAACAACCACTGAACTTATATTACTCAACCTATTAACTGATACACTGCTCAGTGCATTATCTTACACGCCACACACAGTAGGCTATAGCACAAGGTGTATAGGCGAGGGAACATGACCGCACACCGTTGTAGATTCATTCACGGTGCCTCTGAAGCAGGGCTTTCCAACCGACGTCAGGCTGTGTTTTAGCTTTTCCAAACCCAGTCATGTAGTTCAACAAAACTACTTGAGATTAATGAATGTGAAAGCATTTTTTTAAATAATAGCCTGCTTTATTTCATTTCAAACCTTTTGACATGCTGTCTGTGTGTGTGCGTGTGTGTGTGTGTCTGCGTCTGCAGTGTTGGTCTTTTCTCCATCTGGATGTGTGTGGAACACTCTTAATGTCCAACAGTTCTTCCATGAGAAGGAGCACTTTATGGCATCAGTGAAGGTTGTGTTTGTGATGGGATGGAGCTCTTTGTGGCAACTGTGTGTGTGTGTGTGTGCGTGCGTGCGTGCGTGTAGGGAGATTGCTTGCTTTGTTAAATCTCATGTTTTCCTTTTAGACGTATGGTCTTACTCACTGTAACAAACGTACCAATTGCAGCGATCCACACATCCCACGTCGTTTGTCAGCTTTTGGACTGCTACACATTATTTGTGCCTTGGTTTTTCCAGTGCCAGTTTTTTTTTTTTACATTTCTCAACGGAAGACATCCGGTCATTCTTTTAGTTTTACTCTGACTCGCTTTCTTCTCTGCTTATCAAAGCCGACGTAAACATCCTATTTGCAGGGTAATATTAAGGAGAGAGAGACACGACAACACCTTACTACCACACGTAACATAATACATACAAACAGTGTAATGTCAAATATCAACCTTTATATTTGTTGACGCTGGGATGGTTAGGGCTCTTATTGTGAAACATCGGGGAATCGTCAACATGTTTTTTTTTTTTTTTTTTAATCTGGTTTACAGTGGACTGTGTAAATGCAGCCGTCGGTTAGAATGGAAGCGAGATCGTTGGTTTAAAGTTAGGACTACGATCTCACCTCGCCTCTGATTTCATTATTTCTTTCATGAACCCGTTTTTGGAGGGAAGTGTTGGAAAAGACACCAGTGGCCTTCAGAGGTGCGCTTCATTAAACTTGACCCCGTTTGAAAAAAATAAAAAATAAAAATCATGACAATTAAAGGAAATGTTACATTCTGTATCACTTTCGATGTTTTGATTTGAATTTGAATATATAATATGCACATTTATAACTTGATTTTGTATTATTCATCCTATCTGTTTTTGATTGCACCAGTTAATAATAAAGGATTGAAATGAAAAGTTGTTGTGGAGTCCTCAGTTAGATAGGTACTTATTCATGAATAAAAATGTCATGTAGCCTAAAATTATATTAAACAGCTGAAACGGTTCAGGGCGAGCATGCCCAGCTGTTGGAGATACCAGCTAAAGGATAGTTCTTTTGTCAGTTGATTAATTAGTTTTGGTCTTGTGGAAATTGGTGACTAAGACATGTATTATTTTATTCCAGTTCAACGTTGAATTACGGTAGGCCCACTATTGAGAAAAATGCTCTAATAGACATGCATTGAATTAGTAGGCTATCTCATGTTTCTTTGCCCTGACGGTTTTGATCCTGAAAGTAGGCCTACTCTGCACACAGACAGTTATTTTTTTAACTGGCTGGCCCGCTGCTGCCTCGTGTTCCAAGTTGGTATTTCGCCACTCGCCAAAAAGCCGCTGCGGCAGCCTGGCTGAATGCCATGGCAACCGGAGTCACCGCCGCTCCGCC